>CALNHX010002418.1:0-179648 GCA_940337035.1 Agriotes lineatus | reverse complement strand
ACTTTATTTGGCGAGTATTAATTTTGCATTATCTATTCACACTTACACAAGATCTGTAAACATTTCCGATCGATCTAGCATATTAAAGGTATAGCATAAACCTGAACTTGTTAAAATTGGTGAAAATAGATCCCTGTAATTTGCGGTCACGTCTTTATCTTTCCATTCAACATTCGATAAATAATTTTCGAGATGTGGAGCAACCTATGAAAAGCATGATTAGTTACTATAATACAGTGTTAGCCATAGGTAATTATACTACTTTTCCAGAAAATAATAGCTAGCAGTGTGTGTGGTATTTCTTGAGGCCGTAACTGAAAAACCATTATTTACATATTACTACGTAAAAAGATCCCCAAAATAGTGTTTTGATATTTTGAAAAACAAATGCACTGTGACACCGAATTTAAATGTATTTTTTTTCGTTTTTTAACTGTACCACGGAAACCAAAACAAGTATTCGACGCCTGTTTTCACCACCGTATTGCCCTCGAAAAGTAAATAATGTACAAAAGCATTTTTTAGCTCTAATAATAACGGAGACTTTCTTTTAATTCCATGGATAATAGGACACCCTGTACAGTAATGTAAAAAATCTATTTCGAAATCGCATTTCAAATTTTTATTGATTTAAAAATTATTTTTGTTCGTTAAAGTTTCACTTAGCTGTAATAGATTCCACATAACTAGCATCGAATAATAATGAAACACTATTTGGAAAATATTGCCTAATGCCAGTTTTTGACGACTTACAGATTTGTAATTTAACGCAAGCAGCACACAATATAGCTAAATATTAGGAAATAATATTTATGTTAACTCTAGATGTGACACTTAGCTTACATTACGGATATATTTGTTTGAAATATTGCCTAAATATTATTTTATAATATTTGGCAAAATATATCCTTGGCAATATTATCTAAATATTCCTTAGGAATATTTAGCTAATATTAAAGAAAAATATTATTGCTATATATTTCCAATAATGTTTGTAGCATATGCAAGAAATATTACTACAATATTGGCTTTAAAACATTGTGCTAATATTTGAAAGAAATATTGCAAAACTATCAGTAATAATGTAAACTTAGTTTTGTTTCAAAATATTGTAGAATTATTTCCAGTATATGTAAAAATTTATTCAGACTAGTTTACACGCACGCGGGATATTCGGATTATTAATAATAATTATAATAATAATAAAAGATCTTTATCTGTTTTAGTTCGGTTTATTTATTGGCATTGCAATTTATAACTAAATATAATTAATAATAACACTAATTTTTCTGTGTTGGCAGTGGGAGCTATGCCCTGTAAAAAATAATTTATTAACCCGTAAGTAGGCGCGTGCCATTTCATTGCATAAGTAGGCGCGTCGGGGCCAGGCTGACCCTAACTCATCAGGGTCAGTAAGTAAATGAGTTTTTGAAATAAAAATAAAATATGGGTTTGCTACAAAAACAAACATTTTATTCTTATTAATCGATTATTAACACCAGACTTTGGCTGAAATCAGCTACATTTGTCAAATACAGTAAAAATCATTCAAATAGGCGAAACGGTCGTCTTTCCTGATGTAACATTGAAATAGGAAAAATTATTAAAGGATATGAAATTTTTAATATGTTACATCTGAAAAAATCGAGAAAAATGGTCTTAAAGATTAAATATTAAAAACCAATGAAATGAGCAAAATAAATCTAGTTACCGGCGAATGGAGTTCTAGTTGTATTTTTCAATTGCTTTTTTTAATTTCAATAAAAACGAATGTGCTGCCAATGACCTTCCGTCAAACGTAGGTAACTAAATTTTGCTCAGTTTATTGCTTTTTAGTATTTAAACTATAAGGGCATTTTTCTCAATTTTTTTCAGATGTAACATATTGAAAATTTCATATAATTGGAAACAACATAGAAAGTGCTACCAAAATCAATAATAAAAAATACAGGATGTCATTTAAAAAAAAGTCGATGGCGTCATAACTTTTAAAACAAACGACCTAACAACATAAAGGTGATTGTAGTGTATGTTCTATAATTACAATCGCTATACCCCTTCAAGATGTTTTCATAAAAATTCATATTAACAAAGTTAATTAATTTATCCGTTACTTTATTTCCACACTCTATATGTTTTTAAATATTAGGTTTAATTGTCATCATTGTATTACTACTGAGTGTATTAAAAATGGTGCATAATCTTCAGGTAGAGAGATTCTTTGATTAATTCTGAGTCGAAAACTTTAATACTAAAATGTGCACGAGTGGCAGATAAAAAACATTTTTTTTCTCAGGTAAAGTCTCTTCTTTATTCTAAATACGTCAAAATGTCACGAAGGAAAGTTATTCAATTTGTAAAATTTCAGAAATATCGGGCTACTTTCATGAAACCGTGTTATCAGAAAAGTACTTCATCTAATGCACACGATTTCATAAAAGTAGTCCGATGTTTCTGAAATTTTGCATAGACCCATAATTTTACATTTTCAACAACTTTCATTAATACTATTTTGACATATCGAGGATAGAAAAAGTACTTGAGAAGAAAAATGTTTTTTATCCACCGCTCGTGAGGGCTTATGACAAACAATCTAACATTTTAGTATTAAGATTTTCGACTCAGAATTAATCAAAGAATCTCTCTACCTGAAGATTATGCGCCATTTTTAATACACCTTGTATATTTCTATTATTATTATTATTAGCAGTTTAGGTAAATGATTTCTGAATTTTGCTAACACTAACTAAAATATCGGGCAATAGTAATCTGTAGAACTAGTTGTGAAAGTCCTACTTTTTTCATGAATTTGCAGTTTAATAACGAGGACGAAACCCGAGTTAATCAAGCAAATGAAAGAAAAAAAGAACTTTCAAAACGTGTTGTACAAGTAGTTTTTTTGCATAGCGATCTCTTGGTCGAAAGGTAGTTGAAAAGGACTTCGGAATTGACAACTGTCAAATTGACATTTCAATACAATAGTTAAAAAAAGTGTACTTTTTTACGATATTTGCGTTAAAAAAAGTGGAACTTTCAATACGATTTTTCGTTAAAAAAGACGACTTTCACGATCACTATGCAAAAAATGTTTAAAGGGTTTCCGGCTGCAAGCATGGTTAGTCACTGACTTATGTATTTGAATCAGACCAACAACTATTTCACTGAACAGTATCTGTTAAACAAGCGATTCGCTTAACAAATTTTTTTTGATCGAAACGCAAGATGGTAAAACACTGCAAAAGCATTTCCCTTTAAGCAGGTAGATTGTCACCAAATTTCGGGGAATACAGTTGTCTAAAGCGCATCTGGTCGAGACTTAACCGTAAAAGTGCCTGCATTCACCCTGCACAAAGAATTCTATGAACTGAATATTGTAGGTATCTTCGTTCCAAATATTAGGGTAATCTTGGTTAAATCTCGCTAAACTAATATTACTTTGAAATGTATTCCTGAGGTTACTTAACTATTATCCTTTAATATTTTAAGCACTTCACAATACAATATTATATAAATAATCTCTGAAACTCCTTTGTGGCGTGAATCTATAATTCATCTTCTTTTTTGGGTATTTTGCCACTCTGGAAATTGAAATTATTAAATAACGAACGTTTCGAGGGACAATCTACCCTTGTTATCAACGATTAACAATTAAAAAAGAACAAGAAAACTTAGCCTTTTCAAGGAGATTGAAAACTACCAATCTCCAATGAATTGCTTGACATTGACGTTTTCTTGTTCCTTTTTAATTGTTAATCGTTGATAACGAGGGCAGATTGTCCCTCGAAACGTTCGTTATTTAATACGTTATTTAATAATTTTAATTTGCAGAGTGGCGAAATACCCAAAAAAGAATATGAATTATTATATAAATGTTTCCCAAACACTAACTTTACAATATTGCCATGAAAACATTACACAAATATTTTAGAAATGTTAATGGCAATTATTTTGTGTAGATTTTCATGTAATGTTAATACAATCTTAGTTTTAGCTTGCAAATATTTAAATGAGATTTGTACCCTATTAATATTACCGAAATGTAAAATTAATATTATATAAATGTTGCGTGCTGCCTGGGAAAGTAAAGAAACATTTCTGGCTAGTTCTTACCTTTTCACCTCCGACTGCCCGCAAACGCACTTTTTCGGAGACCTTATGAGCTGCGAGCATCATACTTTTTGTTAACATAAATATCTGTTATTTTTGAAATTTTTAGTTATAATAAAAGTATTCGTATTCAGAGTTGTATAGTTATTTATGGCTAACACTGTATAACAATACATCAGAACACATTCCATCTAGATCATACTGTAAATAATAATAACAACTTAGGCAATACTCTATCGACTCCTTTTCCCAAGCTAGAACCAGTTCTATGTCAATGTAACGCAACTGAAATTAGCAGTTTCTTTTGCTTCCAGTGGATATGATATAGTAATGGAGAAGACAAAGTAAAATAACATTATTATTAATCGCTAACAAAATCAACATTTAATCCATTATCGCCTACCGGTGCCTCATGGTACCACCAATCAGGTGATCACTTTTTGACTCATCGTGCTACGACCGCTATGTTTAGTGAAAATGCGCCTGTGCCAAGCATTGGTTTAGAAACTGTTACGGTACCAAAGTGACTTAACGGCACCCACGCGGTGTGAGTATCGCACGACTAGTTAAGTCCTGGAAAAGGTGGCACGCTCGCCCTGAGATCTGACAAAACAGGCTAAGGGCCTCGGCTGATACGCTCAGGAAGATGGGCGTGGTCCAAACGGTACGTCGTAGGGCAAGCGTGGCGTGACATATATAGGATAAGTCGAAATAAAAGGGCACCACCAGATCTGTCCTTATATACTCGTACAACCGGACCTAGACGGTTGAACGGGCCGAGAAGTACACAAGGCACTACGTCATGAAGGTACTCGAGAAGCTGTAAACCTCAAATTACAATTTTGGGAAAAATACTTTAATACCTATTTCGGGCCTAGAAAGAGGAAAAACTCGGCTTCACAGTCCTCGTAAAACCTACCTGTGTCTCTCTCTTGCTCAAGCTTCGCTTTACATTAAACTGTACACAAAAGGCTTAACCTGAAAGAGCATGCATAGATTCGCCGCAATGACAAGGCCTTCGTTCAAATACTCGTCTATTGGTCTGAATGATTGGGGTAATTAGCACAGTTTTACTCTAAGTTAAGTTAAATTCTAGGCCCCAGCTGAAGTGGCGAGCTATCACTAATACAAACTCATTAATTACAAGAGGTAATACTGCAGATTTAGGCCATACATATAGCAACCTATTAGGTTACACTGACTGCGGCCAGCTTTCGTTAAGTAGGCGGCTACGGAATATGAATGAAGGCCTTACATTTACAAATAGTTAGTTATTAACACAACCAGCCCGATTATATGAATTAGGCGGTCACAAAATGCAAAATAAGGCTATACCGGCGTTAATTAGTGAATTATTAAGGAATGCAGCCAGAATGCGTGAATTAAATGGCTACAAAACATAAATGGAGGCCTTGCGTATAAAACCAGTTCGTTATTAACAAGGACGGCCAGATTATATTAAATAAGCAGTTACTACATCCAAAATGGGGGCATACTGGCATTAATTAGTGAATTACTAAGGAATGCAGCCAGAATGCGTAAATTAAATGTCTACAGAACATAAATGGAGGCCTTGCCTATACAAACAGTTCGTTATTAACAAGTACGGCCAGATTATATTAAATAACCAGTCACTACATGCAAAATGAGGCCATACTGGCGTTAATTAGTAAATTATTAATGAACTGCTGTCAGAATGCTTGAATTATATGGCTACAGAACATAAATGGAGGCCTTGCGTATACAAACAGTTCGTTATTAACAAATACGGCCAGATTATATTAAATAAGTAGTCACTGCATGCGAAATGGGGGCCATACTGGCGTTAATTAGTGAATTATTAAGGAATGCAGCCAGAATGCGTGAGTCTAGCGGTCACTATAAGCGCAAATTACATGTTAACATTGCTACCTGTGTATGGAGCTAAGCAAGCTTGGGCACTGCGACGACGGCAGCCGGCATAGCCTGTTGCGAACGATTCGGAAACGAGAGCGTGGGCGTCAAAGCTGCATTGGCGGGAAAGTGCAGAAGACTGTAATGGCGGCCTTCTACGGCCACGAAACGTTGGAGCCTACCGTTTGAAAGCTTTGCGGGATAGATCTCCAGTTAGGGAAGAATCGGCCTGCACACACCCGGCCTTACGACAGAAGAACAGAGCTCTCGGCTACCATGACCACACCAAAGCGCCTCACGCACTTTATGAAACCACGACCGTTTTGAGACTCCCTTCTTGCAGGAAGCGAGCTCGCCAAAACCCGAGAGCGTGCCCTAGCAACTTGTCGACCAATGGGGAGGCGACGTGCTCGGCGGTTCAAACCGGTCTCACTTGCGCCCAGACAGCGCGTGTGATATAAAGGATGGTATGAAATGGCTATTTTGGGCGGACTGCGCTAATCTACAGAGTGTTAGAATTTAGACAGAAACGGCTAGTCTTTGTGAGTATTGGTGTTGAGAAGATTAAATGGTGGGAACGGGTTTGAAGTATAACTAAACTGCCCTAAGGGCCTGAATGATTAGTTATATTCCTGTAAGCTGCCCCAAAATTACCTGACAAAGCATCTGAACACATTGTGCGATGGTTGGTGTTAATGTGAGGTGTTACACGTGTTTGTCAGTAGTTACAATTTTAACCGACATGAGTTAACAAGGAAACATAGACTGTCGATTAGTGTAGGTATTCTAATGTAAATACCCTTTACAATCTGTGCATTCTAAGTACGTTTTACATTTTCTAAAAGACAAGGTTCTTTATTTTATATTTTATATTTGAAAAAATCTGTTTTGTTATTGCGTCCTTTTTGAGGCATATACAATGCTGATCCCATATGGAACCGCTAGACGGTTTTTGATTTACAATTATTGTTATTTGATGTAAAATATTTCAGGGGACTAACGATGCAAGAGGCATTGGAGCTTACATATGATGATTCAGAAGATGTAGGTGACGTCAGAGATATTTATATACAACCTCCAGAAATTCATATCCTGACTGATGAAGACTAGGCACACTAGGCATTTGGTTGATAATCTTAGTAGGAGACAACTTTCTGCTCCTGCAGATATTGTCTTAGATGATAACACTAGAATAGGTGGTATAAATGAGCCTAGAGAAACAGAACATACCAACACACAACAAATGGAAATTGATGACGAAATTGGATCAAATAAACAGCAAACGCAAGAAGAGGTAAAACCCAGGATGAAGAAGTCTATAAGGATTATTCAAAGCTAAAAGTCAGTAAACCTCAAAATTTAAGTTTTTGTCAGGAGATCTAGAACCTCCAAAACATATTTTTCCTGAACCAGGCTATAGCAAATATAGTGAGATGAGTTGTGTTCAGCTATTTGAGTATTTTTTTTTCGGCCAATCTTTTGCATAAGATTCTTTTCGAAATAGGCAGTTAGGGGCCGTTTAAAAATTGCCCTGGCCCATCAGTGTCGATTTCAGAAATGAAAGTGTTTCTTGCAATTTTACTTTTGAGTGGATAAAATAATCTGCCATCAAAAAGAAACTACTGGGAAAATTTATCTGACATAAAAAATATTGTAGCTTTTTAAGCAATGAGAGGAGATCCATTCTTACAGATCTGCCGTTTAATGCATTTTGCAGATAATACTGCGTTGGGTGCCCAAGATAAAATATTCAAGTTGCGATTACTACTTCATACTTTGACATCCAAGTTTCAAGAGCATTTTAGACCTGAACAGAATCTTTCATACGACGAGTAAATAATAAGGTATTTTAGCCGCCACGGATGCTGCTGAACTGCTTGTTCATCAATAGCAAACCGGTGAGATTAGGCTACAAAGTTTGGTCTCTAACTACTCCCCGTGGACACCTTGTGAATTTTAAAATTTAAAAATTGTTTGGAAAAGTCGTGGCTTCTCTCTTACACATGCTAGAAGAATTGGCAGAAAAGAGATGTCACAAATGATACAATGTGTTTTTCGATAATATTTTTACTGGTGTGAACTTACTTTCTACAATGAAGGCTAATGGTTACGGCGCTATTGATACTGTACGTGATAATAAGATACCCAAGAAATGTCCTATTTTGTCTAAAAATGATCTTATGAAAAGAAATAAAGATGAATTTTCTTCTACGTTGGTGAAAAAGTCTGGAATTATTTTTGTGCGGTGGAAGGACAACAGCGTTGTTACATTGGCAAGTACGTGTTTTGGAGTGGCGTCAATGAAAAATGTCGCAAGGTTTTCAAGGAACAGGAAAAAAAAAGTTTTTATCCCACGCCCGGATGTCGTCTTAAGTAGAACAAGAATATGGTAGGGACTGATCTCATGGATGGTAATATTGCTTGGTAAGATTTCTGTGTATATTCATAACTAAAATTAAAACGTATTTTATAATATTTTAAGTATCGTATGGGATTAGATCTAAAAAGTTGTATTGGTCAATGTTTACATATTTGATCGATGCTGCAGGACAAAAAACATGGATAATTTCCAGGAACACCGGTCGAAATACAAGTCAATTAGTTTTTAGAATAAATATTTTACCGGTTCGTGATGTAACATTGAAATAATTATATTATATAGTCAACATTTTTTGTTATGCCTTTAGACATATTTAACACGATTTGAAAACGAACCAAAAGGCGCAGGTCGAACATCAAAAGCACCTGGCAGCGACTTTCGTGTTGCTGATGACATCAGGTACGATGGAGTCCATCACTATGTGCTTTCAACACGAAAAGCAGGTCGGAGAAAATGTGCAGGATCTCTATGTAAAAGCAGAGTTAGAACAATGTGCCAAAAATGTAACGTTGGGTTGCATTATGCATTTTTTTATTTTTTTTATTGACCCCTTATTTATGTACAATCGGTCCGCTGTCACGGACTATAAATACATTTTATGAAATACTTAGTCTAAAACTTCAATACTATATACATGTCAGTAAGAGTGATGTTCCAGTGAGCATCCTCCCCAGTTTTATAACTATGACGAAATGAATAAATGTACTTTTTTAGAGAAAACGGTTTGTAAGATCTGCAGGTTTAAATCTTTTTAAACGTCTTGGCTCATCTACTTTATTGAACAGCGTGGTTGCAATTTAATTTGGGTGTGTCGATATCTTGTCTTTGTATTTGGAGATGAATTTTACAATTTGTAGTGTTACTGTTGGAAAGCATAAATCAGTATGCAGGACAGTATTTGGCATGTACCATGGCGCATTGACAATTGTTCTAAGTATTACATTTTGGAATCTCTGTATGATCTATAAATTTGAATTACTTGCAGTGCCCCAGAGTGGTATTATTTATTTTATCTAAAAACCTATTTAGCCTCTATCATATACACCGAGTGAGTTTTACTTGTTTAGAAAATTAAGTTTTTCGAAATTGTGGAAATCCAAAAAGTGCTATTTTTCGGAAATGAAGTAAAATGTCAATTAAATTTTTTTAGAGTGTGTTATGTTTAGCTAACTGAACAATCTCAAGGCCAGAAAACCCCTAGTTTTTTAACTTTAGCTGAAAATTAATTTTTCAACTTTTTAAATATGTTTCAAAATTTCACATACAAAGACTTAATACTAAAATTCAAATCTTTTTATGTGAAGGCTTTAACGATTCATAATTGGGAAAATGAAAAAATAATATAAAATGTTTATTAGTTCTTTAGATGTTTAATTATTTACCGAAGAGTAGTATGTTTGCATAATTTTTACGTGTTTTATGCAAGGCGCTTTTTAGGAGATATATTTTTCAATTCTAATTAATATCAATTTAAACGGCTTCTAGAAACTCTAATCTAGTCCTGTTAATGAATTACTGTTACAAAAATCCTGTAAATGTTCTTTCACAGCGGACACTGTATAATATAATCTGAAATATATCGCTTACTTTATGATAACGTTGTATATTGCATTTGTATGGTAACCTGATGTATTTATTTTCATGTTTATTTAAATTTGATAATTTTAAATTTAAATTCCTCTTTGTTATACCTCAGGGAAATTATTAGGGTAGCTCTGTCGTATTTTGAAATGAGATCAATTACTTTAGTTTCCTCAGTCGAAAACAGACATAAATTGTCCAACCCTTTTTTTATTAAAATAGATAGAATAGATAGAAGGCTGTGACGTGAAAAATATGTTCTAATTGACTCTAGCAACTAATCATAATAGCTATTTTATCAATAAGCCAATAACAAACCCTTAATAAAGGAACAAAATTTGCTAAACACGTTTTTTAAGAAAAAGTTACTTTTTTTAAATGGCAACTACTAAGGGCCATCTTGCCATTAAACTGAAAATGTAATTACCAATCTAACGATATGCATCATGCACTAGTTTACCTTTATCTAAATTTGAAGGATAGTTAATATTTTTTTTTATATTTCTGTGTAATACCTAAGCAAATGCGGCAACACTGTTGTATGTAATTTGAGTCATAGACTGCGGAGAACATAAAATATATACGGTGATCCATTTAAAAAATCAAGGTTAGTGTTATTTCTGGTGAAACCGAAAGTCGCCCGTTTTGATTATATTTGTATATTAATCCGAAATTATGTCTGGTATCCGTGTATCAAATTTCATCCAAATTCATAAATAACAGAAATAGAGGCATCGCCCTGGTCTCATTGTCTCCCAGTATATGATCTAGTAAAAATAACACAAAAGAAATACATTGCCTTCTTTTAAGGGTATGATCATCTAAAATAAATAGCACTTGAAATAGTTAGTTGTAATTGTAAAATGAGTGTCACGCTCTATGTATATATATGATTTTATAATTTCGGTCAAATTTTCTTTCGGTAAAAATTCCTTTCGGTAAACTTTCCTTTCGGTAAAAATTCCATTCGGCAAAGTTTTCTTTCGGTAAACATTCCTTTCGGTAAACTTTCCATTCGGTCATTTTTCCGTCGGTAAACTTTCCGTCGGTAAAGTGTTTTCGGTATACTTTCCGGGACTCCCTCATTTCACAGCACTGTACAAATCAAAATAATACAGAAAATTTGGAAATAATTCTATTAATATAGCATGCAAAATATTGCATTTAAGCGGACCAGCGTTGCAGCTGTGACCTCAATAAGGGTTAGCAAAAAATTCCTAAGAATTTTACCTGTTCTTTGTTATGTCACCCTCACCAGATTGTTACGTGTCAAAAGCATTTGATATTAATACTAGTGTTGAATGAGGAATCTAGTGAGAGTGACGCGATAAAATTAATATCAGATTGGCTTTGTTCGTTGCTAGGGAAGAGATAATAACAACGTTTGTTTGTTTGTTTGAGAAAAAATTGTATATCAGCTTTTAAAAAAGGCAAGAGTTTTCGTGGGGTGTAAATGACAATCTCGCCATTTAATATGGTTTGGTGATAGTAAAGAATTGGGTTACTAGCCAGCCGTTCCTGTAAGGGAGTTCATTAAGCAGATGTCATTTTTCCAATGAATATTTATATTCAAGCTGTGAAGCGATCTGGGAAACACGAATACAACGATTGCGAAGTTTATTGCCTGTGAACAGGGTATGTAGTTTAATGTGGAATTTGCCTTTTGTTACCTGGAAATTCGATTTATAGCAACAACTATTAGGCGGAAAATCTTGGAAAGCTAATCTACCGCAGTATTGGGGGTCGAGGTATAGCGAATGACAACCGAGGTTGGAACCTGTCAAGCTGACACGTGATAGGAGTAGCGGGACGTATTAAATGTCTGCGAGTATATCGGCACAAAGATAAGTGTTTTAGCTAGAATCTGATGATATTTTTGCATATAAAAACTGTGTAACCATTAAACTTACGAACGGTTTAAGTTAAGCGATTTAGGGTACCCTGCGTGAGGTAGTAATATTAAAGATGCTAATTGTCTGATCGATGGTAGTAATGTTCGAGTAGTAATAAAACTAGTTACAAGTATTGCTTTCTTTCATTTTGATAGGGAGTTCAATAATCGTATTGTTATTAGTTGATAGAAAGTGAAGTTACAAGTTTCTTGGCTTATATCAGTATATTTGAGTTTAACTTGTTGGCGCCAATTATAACATCATAAACTACAATCCGCGACGTCTTCACTGATACTAGAGACGGGCCTCAAATATACTTTTATAGTGATCGATTGTTAACTAAGAGATATAGCGATGACCTAAAGGTAGGTAAAGGAATTTATAGATAAATATAGCTAACAAGTTTGGCACCCAACGGGGGCTTTAACAAGATTGGAACATATACCTTTAGGTCGTACTATAATAGAAAAGAGCAATACTGACAATAGTTATACATAAATTTCTGTACTCGTTTATGTAAGTGGAAAAATATCGTCAGAACGTGACAAACCAAAGAATTACTTTGAGAATAATACATAAAACGGTATACTTGTGGTAAAAAGGGTTTTACTTTGAGGAATCAGAATGGATGTTGATAGGTTATTGGTAGACGAGATAGATTATGAATTACGAATACGGCGAGTTGTTTGTAAGGGAAATATGCCGGAAAAGCGTAAATTGCTTAGAGCGCGTATTAGGTTAGAGAAGACGGGAAATGCTTCGTTCCCGGAAGTAGAATTGAATAACGTAGAAGAATTGGATATATGCAGTAGGAAGCTTGACATTCTTGTGGAAGAGATACTAGCTTCTGAGTCATTTGTTAGGGGTGGTAATGATTATAAACGTATTCAGACCCGCTTGGTACATATTTCAAATCGACTAGAACGGTTAGTTTTTGAGGGGTCTTCAGCAGATGATAAAGATGAGCTATATAATAGGTGTTTAGGGGCTATGGACGATCTCGAGTCCAGAGTAACATCTGAAAATGAACCTGTAGTTCCTTCTAGTTCACAAACAGTTAACTTGATGGACCTTGACGATGAGCCATTACAAGCCAATCAATCACCAAACCATTTTAATTATTCAAATGTAATTGATAATCAACAGTTTCAAACGTTACCGACACCTATTGGTTTTAACAGCACTAAAGTCATTGATGCTACTCCACGTTATAACAATTACCTTCCGATGAATAAATGGAACCTTCGTTTTGATGGTCAATCGGGACTTTCTAGTTTTCTAGAACGTGTTGAAGAATTGCGAATGGCGCGTGGGGTTACTAAGGAACAACTTTTTACTTCGGCTGTTGAATTTTTCACCGATTATGCTTTGATTTGGTATCGATCGGTTAAAAATACTTTGTATAATTGGGACCAGTTAGTTAATGCGTTACGTTCAGCTTTTCTTCCATGTGATTATGAAGCTTGTTTATGGGATGAAATACGAAATCGTACTCAGGGGGCCGATGAACCCGTGACCGTATTTGTGTCGATAATGGAAAACTTATTCCATCGGTTACCATCGATGCCTTCTGAAATAAAGCGCCTTAATCTAATACGTAGGAATTTATTACCACATTTCCAAACCCAACTGGCTTTAGAGAACATAGTTTCCTTTTCACAATTACTTCGAGTGTGTAAAGCTGTTGAAGATGCACATGTGCGTGCACAACGGTGCCGTGGACCTCCCACTCAGGGAAATCGAATGTTAGAACCCGATCTAGCCTATCAAAAGTCGAAATGTAATGCTAGGATTCATACAGTGAATGTATCCTCAAATGAGGGTTACGTTCAAACTCGTAGTAATAACCCACCGAACGTAATCAATTCAACCAAGCCTTCTGATTTGAGATGTTGGAAATGTGATAAACCGAATCATTTTGCGCGTAACTGTTCAGCAAATAGTAAACAATATTGCTATGATTGTCAAGAGAATTCTTCGGTTAATGTTGTAAATAATTCGGATACTCGTTTTAAAGCTGTTTTAGATTATATTTTAAGTCACGCAGGTCCTGATGAGAGACCGTATCTTAAAGTTTCAATTTTTGGTAATGAGATTCTTGGATTGTTAGATTCGGGTGCTTCGCATACTGTTGTTGGTAGAAAGGGATGGGAGCTGTTGAAAGGTCATTGTAGGCTTACACCAAGTAAAGATAGGACATGTAATGTTGCTGACGGTGCAGAATGTCAAATATTAGGTATAGTTACAGTACCACTTATGCTTCGCGATAGAGTTTGTACTTGTGAGTTATTAGTTGTGCCTTCCGTACCCCATACCTTGATTTTGGGATGCGATTTTTTGCGTAGAATGGGTATTGTAACCGATCTTAGAATTAACGAATGGACCTTCTCGAAAGATCACTTGATCCCGGAAGTTAATGCAATACAGGCTGTAGAACATTTATCTGAAGTTCAGCGAGAACAATTAGATTGTTTTGTCAAAGAAGTTTATAGTAAAATGGGAAATAAGTTAGGATGCACTCATCTTGTTGAACATGAGATTAAAACCACATCGTCGCCTATTAAGCAGCGATATTATCCTATTTCTCCTGCTCTGCAGAAACAGGTAGATCTTGAGTTAAAGAAAATGTTGGATGAGGGAGTGGTAGCACCTTCGACTTCTGCTTGGTCATCTCCAATAGTAATGATTAAAAAGAAAGATGGTAGTTATCGGCTCTGTGTTGATTATCGCCAACTTAATAAAGTCAGTCAACCTGATGCTTATCCTATTCCATATGTATCAAGTACTTTGGATAAACTTCGTGACGCACATTATCTTACGACTCTTGATATTAAATCCGCATATTGGCAGATACCTGTGGCTGTTTCTTCAAGCCCTTTAACAGCGTTTACTGTGCCTAATAGGGGGTTATTTCAATTTCGCCGCCTACCGTTTGGTTTGCATACGGCGCCGGCAACGTGGCAACGCCTAATTGATAGGGTTATTGGTGCTGATTTGGAACCATATGTCTTTACGTATCTTGACGATATTGTAATTTGTACGCCAACTTTCGAAAAACATCTTTCTACTCTAGGTTGTGTCTCGGTTATTAGCTGCTGGTCTTACTTTAAGCCAAAATAAATGTCATTTTTGTAAGCCAGAACTTAAGTATCTCAGTTATGTAGTGAATTCACGCGGGTTATTAGTAGACCCAGAAAAAGTAGATGCAATTAATCGTATTCCTACTCCTGTGTCAGTGAAGGAAGTACGTCGTGTAATTGGTATGGCGTCATGGTACCGTCGCTTTGTTCCGAATTTTTCTTCACTTATCGGACCTCTTACATCCTTGCTCCGCAAGAATGCGAAATTTTTCTGGGATAGTAATTGTGAACGAGCCTTCAGTGATATTAAAGAACATTTGATATCTGCTCCGATATTAGCTTGCCCTGATTTTTCTGTACCCTTTGTTATTCAAACGGATGCTTCTGGTTATGGTATTGGTGCCGTACTTACTCAACATCAAGCTGATGGAGAGAAAGTTATATGTTACATTAGTCGGTCGCTTACTAGAAACGAACGAAATTTTAGCACAACAGAGCGTGAATGCCTCGCTGTCCTTTTTGCTATTGAAAAACTTAGACCATATATTGAGGGAACTAAGTTCACGGTAGTAACTGATCATTATAGCTTAAAATGGCTTAATAGTATTAAAGACCCTGTTGGTCGTATCGCTCGATGGGCAGTTCGCCTTCAACAATATGATTTTGACATTATTCATCGAAAAGGTAAAGAACATGTTGTGCCTGACACTTTGTCTCGTGCTGTTCCTGTTATTGATGCTATTAACGTTCAGTTTGGTCCAGCTGGTAATCCATGGTATCATCGTATGTGTCGATTTGTTATTAACAATCCTCGAAAATTTCCCCATTGGAGAGTTAGTGACGGTCAATTGTATAAATATGTTCGAACCGATTATCCAGACTTGGCAGATGATGAAGATCATTGGAAACTGGTTGTTCCAAAGACTCAACGCCAAGAAGTTATCAAACAAAATCACGATATTCCGACCGCTGGTCATACGGGTGTTAATAAAACTTTTCATCGTATTGCACAAAGATACTACTGGCCTAAACTACGTTATGATGTGGCTGCTTATGTTCGCCGTTGCGAAACGTGTCAACGAATTAAACCAGAACAGAGAGCCCCTGCAGGGTATATGGGTGGACATTCATTAATTTCGAAGCCTTGGGAACTAATCTGTTGTGATATTGTAGGTCCTTTACCTCGTTCAGTACGAGGATACGCGTATATATTCGTAGTGGCTGATTGTTTTAGTAAGTTTCCATTAGTGTTTCCGTTCCGTACAGCATCAGCTAAGGTTATCTCACGTATTGTTGAGGAAGACGTATTTTTGATGTTTGGGGTTCCCAAGCGAATCATATGTGATAATGGCGTTCAGTTTCGCAGTCATGAGTTTCAAACTTTAAATCAGAAGTATGGCTGTAAGATTCCGTTTACTGCCAATTATCATCCTCAAGCTAATCCTACGGAACGTATAAACAGAGTGCTGAAAACTATGTTGACAGCTTATGTATCAGATCGTCATCGAGATTGGGATAAATATCTGTCTCACGTAGTTTGTGCTATACGTACCTCAGTTCATGAAGTTACGGGAAAAACTCCATATTTCATTAATTTTGGCAGAGAAATCATATTAAATCACGAACCGGTAGTTGGTGATGGAAATCCGGAAATTCAATTTAATCGGGATAGAGATTTAGATAATCGTTCTACAGTACTCAAGCAACTGTATGCTGATGTTAAACGTCGTTTGGATAAGGCTTATCAAAAGTCAAAAACTCGCTATGACTTTCGTCGACGACCTTTTGAGTTCGTTCCGGATCAAGCAGTGTTGCGTAGACACTATGTGTTATCGGATGCTGCTCGTCAGTTTACTTCCAAGCTTGCTGCAAAATTTATAGGACCGTTTATTATTAATCGAAAGTTTTCACGATGGGTTTATGAACTCAAAGATCCTGACGGAAAAATATTAAAGGGGACTTGGCATGCCAAGGATTTGAAACTTTATGATAACTCTGAGATGAATTAATGATGTGTGATGTGCATAGGGTGGTTGGAAGGGCACAGTAGGGTAGGACACTATTTGGGAAACTTTAATATCTTGTTATTTTTCCTCTTTTGGGTATAACGTATAGGGAGTTCCCTGTTGGGAAATGTTAATGGATGGGTTTATTTTTGGATTGTATTGGAAGAGCGTTACGTTATCCTGTTTTTTCTAAGGGGACATAAGGGTAACGAGATTAATCGTTAAAGAAGTACAACTTCTTCGTTTCTTTTAGGTATCCCTTGGAGTTTGGGGATATAGGGTGTTTCCCTACAATACAAAATTTTTAAGATGACCAGTCCTTCATTCTTCGCCTTCTTTTCTTCTTAAAGCTTTGTCTATATTTCTCTCTTGTAATGTAGTGAATGTCGATTTTGTTTTGAATGAACTGTTTACTTAGATGAATGACAATTTGTTTTCTTATATTTCTCTTTGATCTGGTGCGGATGAAATCTCTGGTGATGAGTGATTGTTGGATGTGGATGAAGATTGGTGGGGATTTTCTTCAGGCCGTTCGGGGCGCTGAAGGATCCCTCCGTCGGAGCGTATGAGAGTTGTGTGGATGTTGGCTTCTGCCTCTCACTTTTCTGGTTTCTTTAACCCTCTTTCACTGGGGTTGCTTTCTCCCCAGGGTTGTCAAAAAAAAGATCCTGGTTATTCTTAGTTTTGGCTTAACTATTTTCGGTCTGACAGTACCTGAAACTGTGTGGAGGTGTGCTTCCGCCTCGGGGGTTTATTGGAAGTTGTCAGGGGGGTACGCTGTGGGGATTTGGAGTGATTTTGTGGGGTTCATGGGGGTGGAGCTTCGTCACGACAGGTTGTTACAGGGTTGTTCACCGGCGCAGCATTTACATCCAGCAGCGACGAACAATCTTGATCCTTGTCGTGGGGTTGATCTGGTCCTGGGTTCCTCCTGGGGTCATCACCGTCTCTACAGTGTAGTTGCTTGTTTGTGGTGTGGGTATTGGGTTTTTTTTTTTTAGATTAATTGTTAGAGACGTCTTATGCCAGACGGTTTACTGACTCTCTAGCGTATATGTATGTATCCTTTTAGGATAAAGTTTTTATTTAGTTAAAAATTTCGTTGAAATTTTTCCTTTCTGGTAAGGGGGGAGTTTGTTACGTGTCAAAAGCATTTGATATTAATACTAGTGTTGAATGAGGAATCTAGTGAGAGTGACGCGATAAAATTAATATCAGATTGGCTTGGTTCGTTGCTAGGGAAGAGATAATAACAACGTTTGTTTGTTTGTTTGAGAAAAAATTGTATATCAGCTTTTAAAAAAGGCAAGAGTTTTCGTGGGGTGTAAATGACAATCTCGCCATTTAATATGGTTTGGTGATAGTAAAGAATTGGGTTACTAGCCAGCCGTTCCTGTAAGGGAGTTCATTAAGCAGATGTCATTTTTCCAATGAATATTTATATTCAAGCTGTGAAGCGATCTGGGAAACACGAATACAACGATTGGGAAGTTTATTGCCTGTGAACAGGGTATGTAGTTTAATGTGGAATTTGCCTTTTGTTACCTGGAAATTCGATTTATAGCAACAACTATTAGGCGGAAAATCTTGGAAAGCTAATCTACCGCAGTATTGGGGGTCGAGGTGTAGCGAATGACAACCGAGGTTGGAACCTGTCAAGCTGACACGTGATAGGAGTAGCGGGACGTATTAAATGTCTGCGAGTATATCGGCACAAAGATAAGTGTTTTAGCTAGAATCTGATGATATTTTTGCATATAAAAACTGTGTAACCATTAAACTTACGAACGGTTTAAGTTAAGCGATTTAGGGTACCCTGCGTGAGGTAGTAATATTAAAGATGCTAATTGTCTGATCGATGGTAGTAATGTTCGAGTAGTAATAAAACTAGTTACAAGTATTGCTTTCTTTCATTTTGATAGGGAGTTCAATAATCGTATTGTTATTAGTTGATAGAAAGTGAAGTTACAAGTTTCTTGGCTTATATCAGTATATTTGAGTTTAACTTGTTGGCGCCAATTATAACATCATAAACTAGAATCCGCGACGTCTTCACTGATGCTAGAGACGGGCCTCAAATATACTTTTATAGTGATTGATTGTTAACTAAGAGATACAGCGATGACCTAAAGGTAGGTAAAGGAATTTATAGATAAATATAGCTAACAAGATGTCTGCAGTACTATATATCTTACACGAAGAAAGTAATCACAATAGAATGAGACTAAAAAGCTTTGCAGTAAAATAACTTTTTTGCACTACTAGTCTCAGAACGCATCGTTATTGGCCTATTTTTAGGTCGTGAAGTTGATTTTCTCCACCAAGGGAGAGAAAGTAAAATAAACAATTTTCACCGTGGTAACTAATAAAGTGCTAAGTTACCAAATATGACTATTTTAATTTTGACGTTTTAAAGAGCTGTATTGTCAGGTTGACAGTTAAAATATTTTCGAAATTTGTTGGGAATTTAGGTATTAAGCCGTTTGGTAGTGCAAAAAATAGTATATACACCACGGTAGCGAATCGTCTTATAACCTTCGCGCTTTAGATACTTCGCGCTGCGCGCCCAGTATCTAATATGCGCTCAGGTTATAATACTGCGCTTCGCTACCTTGATGTATAATATACTATTAAAACGCACAATTTTAGCATAAAGCGATATAGCTGCTTTTATTTCTATATGATTTGTAGTAGGTCGTGACTATTTTTTAACAGTGTAAAACATCTAGCTAGAAACATGTCAAAATGACATTTGCCATTTTCATAGGTTAGCTCTTTTAAAAGAACAGATATATCTTCCACTTTTGTTTTAAAAGCAAGCTAAGTTGTTATTTGTTTAGTAAATAATTATTTCGGAAACTTTCATATATAATACTATCGAGAGATCCAAAAAAAAAACTGTTCCTCAGCGGGCTGTGGAAATTCAACGTATGAATAATATGTTGGTGACACTGTACGTCAATGTCAAATGCGAGGTTATCAGGTTAGGTTTTCCGTCAGTTATGACACAAAATGACGCAAATCCTAACCTACTAACCTCGAATTTGACATTGACGTACAGTGTCACCAACATATTATTCATACGTTGAATTTCCACAGCCCGCTGAGGAACAGTTTTTTTTGGATCTCTCGATATAAGTACTCAACGTTATGTCGATTATTATTGGGGTAGTAGGTACCACGGGGTACAAATAGGGCGAGTTGCAAAGCAAAGAGTCCTATTGCAGACGCAATGGACATGAAGACATGAATGATACCACTCCAAAAATAGTCGACTTAACTTTGACTACGAATAGTATTCGGAGGACTATTCAGTGAAGCAAACTCATATTTCAACAATTAGTTGCACGTGTTAAAAAATATTTTGTGTAAACATCTTCAATATATATTTTAATTTGTTCAAAATAGTCACTTGAGTACTAGTACAATAGTCGTTGCAATTCGGTATTAGTACAATAGTCACTACAATTTATTTTGGTTGGCTATGAAATGCAATATCTGACGTTTTCATTGGTCCACCATAGCAAATTTTACCTATTTAAATAGACACCTGTCAACTGCATAGGAAATTCTTAAATGTAACTAGGCGGTCTACAGTGTCACCTGGAACCTGTGATAGATAAGTACAAACACAACCAAAAATCGTGTTTCTGTTGAACGACTATCGTCAAACTCTTCGCGCTAATATAAAATTTTAATTTTCGTTTTAGTGTATAGTGAGGATTATTAATTTCATTAGAAAAAACAGCTAAATGTAAATATTGCAAATACAAAATATTACTTCCCTCGCCTAAGGCGAAGAAAATATTGTATCGTGAAAAAATAACCCTTCCGAGATTTGTTTAGATCTTTACGTTTCAGCGTCCTTAGATGATGAAAAACCTGTTTTCTCAATTTACTCTGTCTGTCTGTCTGTTGGCGGTGTAGCTCAAAAACTATGTGTTGAAGAAGGGCCACATTTTGCATGCGGATTAGATGTCTACCTGGCACGAAACCGCATATACTTTCGGCCAAACACATAATTTGTCTTTGATACTTTCAATTTCTTTTGTTTCAAAACCTACACTTGCGAGGGAAGTTCTGAGTAAAGCCCTTTACAGATTTTTACTTCCTTTTACAATAAAGGAAGTATTGGATTCACGCCAAAAATTCGAAATTGAGTTTTCAACAGATGTTCACGTTTCAGAATCCCCTGAACCCAATAAACATGTTTCTGTTTATTGGACTGTCTTTCTCTGTGTGTGTGTGTGTCTGTGAACAGAATATCTTAAAAATGAAAAGAGGTATGACGTTGAAAATTCATATAATCAGGGGCTACAAGTTTCGTGGCCCACCCTGTAAAAGTTGTGTGTACTATCTAGATGCGACAGCAACCTTTCGAAGAAAATCGCATAGCCGGAAGTATGGTGTTTACTCTTATTATTTTCCATATTTTTTCCATTTTTTCAAAAACGGCTATAACGATTTTTTTCAAAAGTTATATTTTTATTAAATTTTTATAGTGTATTGATGTGAGATAGGTGATTTTCCAGTTGAACACCTCTAAAATGTTTTTTTTGTATCACTATAAAAGAAAGTTGTGTGCTTGTATCACACCAGTTTATCCGAGTTTTTGTAGATTAGCAACGTTTGACTTTGTGCGCCTTGCGTTTTTAGTTAATTCAAATAAATTGATTCGGAACATTTACCTCCCTCTTCTTTATCTAATAGAATAGTTACCTCTATCAAATAGTCAATTGCTTCGGCTTCGATAACTGTCTTGTTAAAATCCAACAATGGAGATTTATTTGGGCAAACTAAAGACATATACTCAAACTGCTTGGATCTGTTGACAGAAAGTGTTAGTGGATGGTTGTAAAATAGGTTTAATATCTTACTCATTTGCTGTTAAGTTACGATTAGAGATCATCCTTAGGTACATGTTAGTATGGTTGAAAAGGTTTCTGTCTGCCTTTATCGTAGGACAAATTGTTACTGCCGGAAATGGAATATCAAAAATTAAAGTTTGACTAGTGGCAAACGTAATAATTACTGGCAGATTAATCCATTTATTGTAAAGTCGCCATATTAAAGCAATGCAAGTGTATAGAGACACTACAAGGAATACAAACCAACATAATCTGTAATATAATGCATCTAAATTAGTATATTTAAATTTTTTAAGTAAATTAGACTTTTGAATACATCAGTTAAACATCGTAAATTCATTAGAATTTTAAATATGAAAACCCCAGAATTTTTAAGGCGCATGAACAAATGCAGCTTTATTAATATTTACATTGCTATAATTGCGGCAAGGAAAAATTGTGATCTATTTTATTATTCCTTGCATTAACTACATATATTAATTTTCAAAAAGCTTACTTACTTTTCAATCCAAGGTCGTCTGCGTTGTGTTAAAAATTTTAAACCATGCATACTTGTATTCTTTGAATATTCAGCGAAGCAGTAACTGACGTTTTTCAGAAAACTTGGATATTTGTTTTTTTGGCTAATATTATTTTTTGTTGTATTTTCATGTATTTGTTTCGTTTCTGGTGCTACGCATGATGTTCTTTTAGGCTCAGTTTGTACATTTACCTGGTTATTTATTGCAGCCATTCTTGTTGACCGTTGCCTGATAACTGAATTTGGACACACCTTTAGCATGCTACCTGGGGAAATTAATATAGTGGTATTGAATTTAAGGGCGATTTTACGCTGTGATAACTGTAATTGGGTATCAGAAAAATTAAGCTAATTTAGTAAAGGTTAACATAAGTTCTCTTACATTAATTTGATCTATACAGGGAATAAAGAAGTAATTCGTGTTAACATGGACTCCGCCATTAATACGTAGTAGCAAACCATGCCTCAAGGGTTGGAGAAAAACAATTGCAACAATTGAGAGCTGTGTTAGTTTACAATTGTTATCTACATCCGTTAAATGTTCCAATTTGTTGTTTCATAGTGATTAAATTTCAAAATTAGGTTGTGCATTTAAATTCATGTAAAACAGTTATTCCAGGAACTGCTCGCAGAGCCATGATTTTATGGGATTACAAAAGCCATACAAATTTAGTGACATATTTTGGCGACATTGATCAGTATCTATGAGAACTGTTATAGTCAAAATTACACCCATTCGGAGTCACGTGACTTTTGTCCGTCACTGTTGATCTTTAGTAAAACAGATGAAATGGAAGACATTAAAAAAAGGCATGTCGATTAAAAAATTTAATTTTAAAATTTGACGTTTCTAATCTGTCAGACTATATTTTTCATGTAAGTTATTGAGGTAAGGGTAAAACCTAAATTAAACCTAAATCAGTTGTGCAGGAAACTGAAAATAAACAGAAACCATCGAACATGAGGTAAAACGAGCAGTCATGACAACCTACAAAACGAAATGTCATTTATTACCCTAAAATTGCATTTTTAAGAATCGACATACGTAAAGTCACTAGATTAACACGTGACTCCGAATGGGTATAAACATTTTTCGCTTTTAAGAATTTAGTTCTAATTTGTTGCATTTTCTCGTTTTTGAATTTAAAATCCCGCTTTTATAATAGCATTTTTTACATCTGCCGGCTCACAAGCACTTCTCGGCGGCAGTTAAACGCTTCTTTTTTATCGATCCATTTCTGGGACGCAAAAAGCGTCGCTAAAAAGAGTAAGCTGTGAGAGTAAGAAAGAGAGGGAGCGAACGGATTTACCCCACTTCTCCGCCTCTCCGTGGTTTTTCGGGCTGTGTTTTCGCCTTGGCGCGAGCATTCGGGCTTTCGCTAGGGGGTCGTGATAAATGTCTTATAATTAATGGTTCTCGCGTAGTGTCGCAATTAAACTATATGCGTCTGTCGTTTACGCAGTGGCGCATTAGCAAGGTGTCTTTTCTCGTGTTTGGAATCAGGCCGCGTTATGGTAAGGAATAATTGAACTGCATGTGAGCGTCGACGGTAGGACTTGGAGCCGATAAGTGGCGTTTGTTGATGCCGGTGTTAGTTAAGAGATCCTAGTACCGCGGAGTTGGCAGCTTCGATTAGCGCCTTGTTGCGCGGATTATCTAATTGGGAATCTCTGTTGGAGTTAATTAGGAATAACAAAATTTTGTTTATCTCCTCGAATTCTTGCCAGTTTGTTACGGACTTTGTGTTATCCTCTTTGGGGATGTTAACGTCGTCCTGACCCTTTCGTCGACAGCATCCCTTGGCTGTACCGCAGTTTCTTCAAACGTCTTTGCCGCAGTTTGGTTGGAAACAACCATCTACAGCTTAAGGTACCGTCTTTTTGTAATAGCTTTAGAGTGCATAGAGTATAGCGAAAGAACTAATTTATTGAAATGTCTGCATTTTGCGTAACGTTGCTATCCACTTATAATTGATAGTTTGAACTGTTGTAGCTGTTAGTAAGCGCAATTGAACATTTTCCGTCAGTTTTAATGTTTATAGTTAACGTAACGTTATTGCAATTAAAGAAATTATCTCCTTTGAGCCACATTTGATTGTCTATCGTCAAGTTTTATTTTTGTTGAGTCAAGTTTATCTAGTTTAAAGGTCACGTAACTTAACCCCTTACTAACCCGTTCCCTTAAATTTAATTACTAAAAAAATTTTAGTTACATATTTTTAATATATAGTAAAAGCCCTATTGATTGGCACATTAAGAAACTTTTCTGATTCAAAAATTAATTAATTAATTAATATTGACTATAAAAAGTATCGCATTTTCTTTAAATTTTCTTAAATGTTTTATCAACAAGTTTTTTTAGAAATTTTATGAAAATAATGTGTGTAATTGGCCAAAAATTAATTAAAACCAAAATAGAGCATTTGTGCCAGTTATTGGCATTTTGCCAATGATTGACACGTGCAAGTGAGCCATTGAGTGGCATTATTGGCATGGGGTGTGTCTGCTTCATTGGCATTGTAGCACGTAGAAGATATCTAGGAGAAGATAGATAAGACAATATTAATTCGCGTTATAAATAGGTAATTAAACAATTTTGTCATAAAAAAACGCTATATAACTAGAAAATATGAAATCATGGAACACAACTTAAAAACATACCTGAGAATATAGGTACCTAGCTAAGCACCTACCTAGGTAACATAAATGAAATAAATTATCAACATCCTAATAATAATTCAAATAGCTTGTTTTTGGCATGAAATACATTTAAAATTGTTCTCAATCATTTTTTTCTTTTTAGGCAAGTAATATGATATGTTCTCACACATGTTTGACACTAAATTCCTAAATTTGTAGACTAAATTTATTTGCGCAAATGTAACACACATTCATACGCAGTAGTATTATTTTGTACTTCTTATATATTCGCTGCATTAGTAGAATCTTCATCATCTGATTTGAATAAATCTCGTACATGTGATAGAGGAGTTACATCCGTTTTATTTGATTCAGTTTTCGAAGTCTCTTTATTCATCTTAGTATTTTTATTTGCCACAGTTTTTTTATTTGCCACAGTCTTTTTATTTGCCACAATTTTTTTATACGTCACATTCTTTATATTACTCTTATTTAATTTGAGTTTCCGCTTTTTTTCAATGTCAAATTCTTTCAGTCGTTCTTTTTCTTCAAAAATCTGCTTAAACCCTGGAGAAGTTATGACATAAGGGACTCGTTTACTGTCTCTCTTTCCTTTTCTCTCGCGAGTTTTAGGCAGAACAGTAAATTCGATACGCTCATATTTCTACAGTTCGCTGTTTGTTCAGTAGTCACCTTCAAGTACCAAGTGTGTCGTAGGTCTTTCGGCACTACTTGACGTCTTAGTTAAAGTAATCGTTTTCGGACAATGTTTGTATTGTAAGCTGGCGGACTTAAGAGTTAACGATTCATTTAGGTTTATCATGGTGTTTGGATTCGAATAATCTGTTATATGTTATATATCCAGAAACTGCTTCGGAAAAAGGAGGATTTACAGCGTCTGCAGCTAGTGATAGATCTGATTCAAAATACGTGTAATCAATTATCCATATTCAAAATATCGTCTTCGGTAAAATCATATTTATGTAAGTCGCTTCGTAGGTCTCCATCTTCACTTTTATAATTTTTTCCAATACTTGTAGGAATGTATTCAGAAGATTGTTGGTCGACACATGTTACCAGCTGACCAATTTTAATTTCTTCAGATGGTTGAGGAGTCTTTCCTTGCGTAAACACCATCAAAATTTGATACAACATATTATCTTCCTCTTCACTAGAACTTGTATGGTTTGCAAGGCGATCTATCTGCTTTATGCCAACAATATCTTTAAAGGTTTTGTACCTCAGAACTGGTGGCGGAGCGTCGATATCAATCACTGGTTCATCACCATTAATTACCTTCCCCAAATATTTGGAGTAATCTATGGCGTCGGCATTCCACGGACATAGTCCTGATGCTCGAAAACCATTTTTATAGTCTCAGGTTTTTAAATGACTAAGACGTTTTCTAAAATAGGACCAAAGTCTCTTTTGGTAACTTCAACCATTGGATTCAGTCTTCTCCATTCTTGAATCCCTAGCTTCCAACATGATATCAATGGTTTGAAGCAGGACACGTACTTATTTTTGGTATAAAGATAATATGAATTAAATTTTATAACTAATTCCAAGTACACACACAATTCTAGCTTTTATACTGTGCTCAAGCTTTGCCTGTCAGTAAATTAAGGCTGCTTAAAATAAACTGCACAAATAAAATGGTTAAATGCCCCTCTTTTTATTTTATTTAACTGCAATACCAATTATGCTAGCTCTCAGCAAACACAAAACTTCTTGTCTCATGAGTTGGGTTCATAAACGGAGTGTATTCTCAAATTATGGGTTATTTGTCTCAAAGTAGCTCGTTTGCTCATTATTAATATATAAAATTCACAATCTCGTAAATTGACAGAAGAACACAAAATGGGTTTTGCGTATAGCTTGAAATTGAAAGTTTAAAATCGTGAAATACAGTGAGAACCCGACGGTTAAATTATTTGAATATTTCCGCTTGGCAAGTATTAAAACATCACCTTCATTGTTAGGATGACGTCAAACCTCCCCTTCGTTATTTCTCAGGATGACGTAGAATGCACGCCGATCTTTCAACTGTTTCTGGTACCTGGTACGATTTTGCCAAAACCTGGTGACGCCGCTCGATTTATGAAAACCACGACGTAATTGGACTTTTTTAAAAGCACTAAGCTTTTTCGGCAAGGTTCAATCTTTGATTTATATAGTTTTCCCGAACGTTGACAATCAAATTACAGCCAAATTCCTACCTCGTTATAACCTTCTCGTGCTGGTGTTGGAGTTGGTCGTAGTGACGCTGTTGGAATATCTCTTCTAATTTTCCTCGTAGTCGAAGAATGTAGTTGTCAGTTGTACGGCTCCCGATATCCTCGGAGATGGGATTTGTAAAAATGTAAATTTTTCGTTGATATAACTGCTGCAAACGTTAGCACAGGTACATTACCGCTTGGTCAATAATTTAAACCACTGTTTATATTATAAAATACTTGTTTATTATTATAAAACATTAATTAAATATGGAGCACAAATTCAACAACCTTTCAATTAATTTTTATCCAATTGTTCTATTTTGTTAATAACAAAAAAGCATCATGTTGCTAAGATACGGTGTTATTCTACTATTAATTGGAAATTAGGTTTGATGCTATTTACCACAAATAAAATAAAGTTTGATTACATAAGTTACAATCTAACATTCTCTTAATCTAAAGTATTGCCTTTTTGCTTATACCTAATATTGTTCCACAGCGTTGCACTCACAAGCGTTTTTTTAATTTCACTGTGCTCTGCTTTTGCATTATGTTTTTAATTATTAAAGCACTGACTTTTGAGTTTCATAGCTTTCACGTCGCTTGCTTCTTTTCTGTTGCCTCCATTCAGAATTGCGGTTTGCAATTTTCTAGATTTTCCTTCATTTTGATCTACCCTTCACCTTACTCACAATTTTCACTGTCCTTTGCTTTTATTGATAACTACGCTCGTTTTATGCACCTAACAACCTTTTTGTGTCAAGTACTTTTGTTTGGTCTGGCCTTACATGTGCACAAACGTATAATTTTAATTATATTACCTTATTCACAAGCCAAATTCAAATCCTCTGAAATATGCTTTGCCTTTGCCTGCCTTTATCCGACTAATTACTGTTTCTCGCATCTCATAATCAATGCATTTAATATTTTTATTTTTGTTTAAAATTGGAATTATATAAAGTATCCTAACTATGCGCTTTATTAATTTGGTTGAATAGTTTGAACTGCAAATACAGCCAAGTTATGGGCTTAATATCATTTCAATATTTATTGGGGCTATCAAGTCGAAATTAGCTGCGCGATCAACGGACACTTTTCATCTTGTCTGTAAAGCCTTCGGCCTGCGCTTGTTTTAGCTTTATTCCTGTTGCAGCCACTGAAGGTTTGTGTTCTCTGTCGTGCACTTTCTAAAAGTCGTAATTATTTTAAACGAGTGTCGGTTGAAATATTTGAATAGATAAATAAATAAACTTTTTATATGTACACTGCTACTTGTTCAGCAAAACCAACCTCGTTTTTACATATTTTCAGAGGATCTAACCTAATACCCTGAACCGCAAAATACTCAGCAATATAATTATCCTTCTCTAAGTCTGTAACACAATTTGGAGGCCAGATTGAACACTCGTGTTTCATTTTAAGGAAATTATTTATATATTCAGTTAAAAGACTACTTGTTTTTGTATGTGGGTCATAAACTTCTATTTCGTACTACCAAATTTCATAAAATTATATCCCAACGGAATTTCTTTGCTGCTCACTATGAATACACTCACCCTGGTTTAATGTCTCGGCATATAAAATGAACATAAGTTTGTTAATCATTCTATATGGTAATACAGGATGATATAAATCAGCTGGGCTCAAAATTAAGCATAAAAAACACGTTTCCCATGGTGCATTTTATTTAATTTTAAAAAAGCAACGTATCTGGCTGCCTTTGAACTGCCTATCTTCATAATGAGAGTTCGAGGGCATATCCGCTGAGCTAACGCGAACTTGGCTTGCGGTAAAATTGTCAGGAATCAGCTTGTCTTCCCATACGCCTATAATTTTTAAACGCAGTGTATTACAATACTCTGTAGAGGATAATTAAAAATTTTACTAGAAAACTACATTCTCTGTAATTAATTTTAAAAATCTCTCTGTACATCATACCTATTAAATAAAGCACAAAATTAAAAGCCGTCTTTACACAACTAAAAGTACCACAGTTGCAATCGACCATTTCTATTTTCGGGTTTTTGTAAACAAACTTTCCTTAACTTTTAATAGCGATATTATCACAAAAAATAATTATTTATTATGCATATTTTTTGTGTTTTTTGAAACTATTGACGCAGCTTCGAAGGCAAGTCCACTTTGGTTAATTTTCATATCTGCTTATTGAACGCTCCCACAATCTAAGCCGCACGCAAACGCTAAAAAGGTGTGTCCGTTTCATAACCTATATTTCTGCAATTTTTTATACGTCGTCTTTCGTTTCTTCTAGCAGTAGCTACAAGTATTAATTCTGTGAAATGGTCTACTGTGCATCAGATAATTGCAAGGTAAGGAATTTGCGTTGTTCAGATTTCCCAAAAATTTGCAACAACGGGATTATTGGTCTAAATTTTGCAAAAGCAAAAATTGGACTCGGGCTGATTCTTCACGGTTTTGTGAGGTAAGTAGTTTTGAATAAACTTGTACGTACAATCTTATTGCTTCTCTCTTCTGCAGCGTCACTTTGAAGTATCACAAATTAAAACTAACGCTGAAGGCATTACAACATTGAATACGAATGCTGTACCTACTATTCTTACATCTTCTATTGCTGGAAATGTTTCTGCGTGTTTCGAATCGCTACCATCAACATACAACTGTACGAGTGCATCTTCGACTGCAGTTATTAACAACGCAGCCATGACCGAGGTTTGTACACATTTGTATGTAGCGATATTGCTTCTCATATTCTGCAGCGTCACTTTAAAGTATCGCAAATTAAAACTAACGCTGAAGGCATTACAACATTGAATACGAATGCTGTACCTACTATTCTTATATCCTCTATTGCTGGAAATGTTTCTGCGTGTTTCGAATCGCTACCATCAACATTCAACTGTACGAGTGCATCTTCGACTGTAGTTATTTACAACGCAGCCATGACCGAGGTTTCTACACATTTGTATGTAGCGATATTGCTTCTCATATTCTGCAGCGTCACTTTGAAGTATCGCAAATTAAAACTAACGCTGAATGCATTTCAACATTGAATGCGAATGCTGTACCTACTATTCTTACATCCTCTATTGCTGGAAATGTTTCTGCGTGTTTCGAATCGCTACCATCATCATCCAACTGTACGAGTGCATCTTCGACTGTAGTTATTAACAACGCAGCCATGACCGAGGTTTCTGCACATTTGTATGTAACGACGCTAAATTGTATGCAAAATTTACTTGTAAATTTATAAAAATATTAAGCATTGTTGCATACAGAAAATTGGCTGCAAAATTTTGCGCTGAGTTTTCATGTAAATTTTCATATTTTCGATTAGTACGGTTTAGTACTTGAGCAAGTAAAGAAATTCGTAAACTGCTTAGTTAAGTGAATAGAAATCAGTTCTATTTACTTGAGCAAGTGGCGTACCCCCACTACGGATTTCGGTAACTAAATGCAAACTAAGCAGGTGTAGACAGGTTACTTTAGTGAAGTGTATTAGTCAGACACATCGTTCGTTACATAATTTGTTGAAACATGGCGTCCCGTTGGAATGAAGATACAACATTAAAATTTGTGCAAGAATATCGAGACGGAGAATGTTTGTGGAAAACCAGGGCTAGCATTTACAAGAATAAACAAGCCGAGAAACGGCTTACAAAGAAATTGTGGGATTTGGAGTTGCAGAAATAGAAAATAATACCTATCCGCCAATTCACCACATAAGTGAAAAATACATGTCTTAAATGACGAATGAATTATTGCACGTTGTGCCATTTTGAAAAAGTCAACGTCAACTAAACAATTATGCTAAAATTTGTGTAAACGTGCTCGCTTAACTAAACTACTAAATTTTAGCTACTTGATTTAGTAACTTGCTTTAGCTACTATACACGTGTAAAGCCGCCTTAATGTTGGCATTCCTATCTCAGATAAATTAAGGTCACTAAAGGGCCGGTATTACAATACAAGGTTAAATTTGTAGTAAAGTTAAACTTTACCAGAAGTTTAACCTGAAGATTATCTCGAATGCGTATTACAAACCACTATGAGACGGCGTTAAAGTTAAACGTAACATTTGCAAAGTTGGTAGCACGAATTGCCAAATAACTAACTTTGCGTTTATTTTGCTGTCAAATTCTACATGCGGAAGTATATGAAATTTTATTTTATTTATTTATTATCACATATATAGCAGAAATTCTAAAACAAGGAGGTTCGGAGCTACAAAATAGAATTTGTAATCTAATTTCCAAAGTATGGGATCAGGAAAAGGCTCCAGAAGAATGGAAATCCGCAATGATATGCCCAATCCATAAGAAAGGCGAAAAAAGTATATGTAACAATTACAGAGGAATTGCACTGCTGGATGTGACCTATAAAGTGCTAGCATTAGTGATTAGAAACAGACTAAGTACTTACGCTGACAAGGAAGTAGGGGAATACCAAGGGGGCTTTGTAAAAGGAAGATCAACGATAGACCAGATTTTTACAGTCAAACAAATACAAGAAAAGAGCTTGGCCCAGAACCTTGAGCTCCACATGTTATTCCTAGATTACAAACAAGCATACGATTCGATAAGCAGAAATAAGATATATCAGACAATGCAAAAGTTACATATTCCAATGAAAATAATAAACCTCATAAAAATGACCTTGGAAGGGACGGTAGGGAAAGTAAGAGTAGATGGATTGGTTTCCAGAGCTTTCAAGGTAAAAAAAGGACTGAGACAAGGGGACCCGCTGTCTACACTACTATTTAACTTGGTCCTAGAAATAATAATGAGAGAAAGCGAAGTAAAAACAAGAAATTTAATTTATAACAGTAAACATCAAGTAATTGCTTATGCCGATGATGTGGTGTTAATGACAAGGTCAAAAGTAGAAATGGAGAAAATTTTCAAGCAAGTGGAAGCAAAACCGAAAGAATATGGACTGATAATAAATGAAGGTAAATCAAAGTATATGGAGATGAAGATGAAAATGGGAGCGGAAGAAAAGAATATCAAGTTGAGAGCAGGAAACGAGAAGGAGTATTGTTTTGAAAAAGTAGACAATTTCGAGTACCTCGGAGTAACAATAACGAGCAACAACAGTGAAGACGCAGAGATAGATAAACGACTAGCAAAAGGAAGTAGAGCAGCGGGATCATTATCAGGAATGTTAAAATCCAAATCAGTGTCTAAGAAAGCAAAAATCAGAGTGTACAGAACAGTGATTCGTGCTTCAGTTCTTTATGGTTGTGAGTTATGGGTAATGAACCAAAGCAACGTAAGAAAGCTAGAGATATGGGAAAGAAAAATTTTAAGGAAAATACTAGGTGGAACTAAAGAAGCCGGACAATGGAGAAGAAGGTCAAATCAAGAGACAGAGGACCTGTACGGGTACCCAAAAATAACAAATGTAATTAGACTACAAAGAGCAGGATGGTTGGGCCATGTGATGCGTATGCCAGAACATAGAAATGCACGAAGGATATTTTTAGGAGGAGAGGGAGGCAAGAGGAAAAGGGGCAGACCTAGGAGAAAATGGCAGGAAGCAGTAGTGAAAGACATAAAAAGTTTGGGTGTTGAAGATTGGAGAACAATGACTATGGATAGAGCAAAATGGAAACACAAAATTAAGAAACTCGAAGCCATGAGCCAATAGGGCTTGTAACGCTGAAATATATATATATTATCACATATAATATCATAAGAGCATTAATTCTTTCCGGAAATTTGTTCCTATTAATTTTCCTGAGTGGAACGCGAGGGCAAATTAATAGGAAGTTGAAACATATTTTAAAGGCGAACAGTAAAAATAGATATAGAGTGTTATTTAACAACTGGTTATTTATTTAAATAAGACATTTTTTCTTATTGTATAGTTGTACATTACTATAAATGTTAGTTTAAATTTACTAAAATATTTGTTTTGTTAATTACAAAACTTAACAAGTTAATACATAGAAGTATTTACAAAAATATTGCTCTCTGCTATCTAATAAAAAATTTCTTATTTAGAGTACAGCAATATCACGGAAAAAACGGCGAACGTCATCAAATATTTAGTTATTCATTTAAAGTTACCGTTTGATTCTGTGATTTACCTATAGTTTCAATAAATATGTTTAACTATAGGTAAATCAAGCAACCAAACGGTGCGCGTCATCAAACAGTAACTTTAAATTAATAACTAGCTTGCCTGTACTGTACCATGCAACCAGGGGTGCCAGATCGTGTCAAGCTGAATTCGTTAGCTTCTTCGGAAAAAATCGTGAGATTTCGGAAATGGATGAGATTTGAAACTATGGATGCAAATAAAAAAAAGCTATTTTAAAATTAATAAAATATGGAATATATGCTGCAGATTTAATAAACATTGAGTACATAGGTTGTACATACATAAATAACTGCAAGGTAATTATAAACATTTTAAATAATTGCCATAAATAAAAAAATTAAATTAATATAAAGTAAATGTTAAATGAACTAAATATTTTATTATAGAAATAACACATGAATTCTAAAAATAAAAATATGGCTACATAGAATATAGTACATATACATAGACCTAAGTATGTATACAGAAAAAAATTGTTCGACTACTCACAATCTGAAGAATCTGTGTCCGGGATGACTGGTTTGGAGGGATAAAGTACTTGACCATTAATTTTTTTAAATTAAATCTGCTTATTTGGAAATTATGTAAATACGTATTTCTTGAAAGAACATTTCAATCCGCTTTCAACCGCAATTTGCGACTTCTTTATGTGAACCATAGATAGCAGCAGTATCATACCTCTATAATAATGCAGAAGACTACAGGCCGTGTTTACACGATGAAAAGTACCGTAGCTACATTCATACATTTCTATTTTCGGGTTTTTGTAAACAAACTTTCCAGTACTTTTAATAGCGATATTATCACAGAAAACAATTACTTATTATGCCTATTGCTTATGTTTTTTAAAACTATTGACACAGCTTCGAAGACAACTACATTTGTTTAATTTAATATCTGTGTAACTGAACGCTCCCAAAATTGAAGCCGTACGCACACGCTGAAAAGGCGTGTCTTTAAAGTTTAGGTTAGATAACGTACAAATTTTCAGATTTGGCTACGTTTTATAAAGTTGTGGTGTTGTGTAGTTACACTGAATTGGCAACTATGGTTGTTTGTGTAACAGAATTTCAAAAAAGGGGATTACCACATTGTCACATGCTTTTAATTCTTGCAGGTATTTATAAAGATACTCTTCAAAACTTGAATTAATTACAAAATATTACATTTTAGGAAACAAGTTACGAACTGCAGAAGACGTAGATAGAATTGTAACATGTCAGCTGCCATTTGATGATTTGAAAACCATTAACGGCCAAGTTTACGATACATTCCTTGAAGCTGCCAAAGAAGCCGGCAGGTATTTTTAAAGATACCTCTCAAAACCTTGAACAATTACAAAATATTACATTTTAGGAGACGACAAGTTACGAACTGCAGAAGACGGAGATAGAATTGTAACATCTCGGCTGTCATTTGATGATTTGAATGTTTACGTATCAATAAACAAATTTAGTGCTATAGTGGGCTAACTCATAACCATACAATTGTTGAAATATTGCGATTTTGTTTCTGTCGTACATTATTCCAGTTTTTGATGTTTTTTTAAGAATCGGGTTGGCGTTGTCAGGGATATGTTTACAGCATGTCAATTGTTTCCGATAACTGTCAGTATTAACTGTTAATTCTCACTTCCGTGCCAAAATGCTGATATCTCCAGTAAGATGTGCAAAAATAGTCGCTCACATTGAAGAAGGACATAGCCAGAGAGATGCACGACGTAGGTACAGAGTATCGCAAAACGGGGTTCGAAGAATTTGGCAGAGGTATGAAGCAGACGGTTTACTAACAGCCAGATCACGATCAGGAAGACCAAGGAAAACTAGCGCCCAAGATGATCGATTTATGTTGTTACAATCTTTAAGAAATCGCACTGCAACAGCTACAATTACTGCCAATGAACTGGCTGCTGTCAGAAATGTTCAAATATCGTCACGTACAGTTCCGCGACGACTTCACGAAAACAATCTGATACCATATCCGGCTGCCATTGGTCCAAAACTTTCAGTACGCCACAAACATAATCGACTAAATTTTGCTAGAACTTACCAGAACTGGGGGGATCCCAAATGGAGATGCGTGTTATGGACAGATGAGTCTCGATTTACTTTGGATGCTCCAGATGGTCGTTCACGGGTATGGAGAAGACCAAGAGAACGCTATGCTGCTTGTGCTATGGCCACAACTTCAAATTTTTTTGGAGGTTTGGTAATGGTATGGGGAGGGATTTCTTTAGATGCGCGCACAGAGCTTCACATAGGTGATAGAGCAGCCCTCAACGCAGATAGGTACATTAGGAACATTCTTGAGGAAAATGTTGTTCCGTTTAGTCATTTTGTTGGTGACAACTTTCGTTTAATGCAAAATAATGGACGGCCATACGTAGCCAACATTACTCTGCAATATCTAAACGAACTTGGAATTACACTTTTGGATTGGCCAGCCTGCTCACCAGACCTCAACCAGATAGAACACGTGTGGGTTCAACTGGGAAGAGTAATTCGCACTCGCCCTAATTGACCTCGGACATTAGGATAGGTTACCACAAGAAAATCTTGCACAATTGATTAGCAGTATGCCTAGACGTCTAGAATGTGTAATTAGAGCTCGTGGCGTAAAATTAACAGTTAATACTGACAGTTATCGGAAAAAATTGACATGCTGTAAACATATTCCTGACAACGCCAACCTGATTCTTAACAAAACTTCATCAAAAACTTGAATAATGTACGACAGAAACAAAATGGCAATATTTCAACAATTGTATGGTTATGAGTTAGCCCACTATATCACTAAATTTGTTTATTGATACGTAAACATCGACATCAGAACATGGAACATGGAAACGAACAAATACTACCATCAAAACGAAAGTACGCTTATACCGAACGCTGATCCTTCCCATTCTTCTTTATGGATCGGAAACGTGGACATTGCTCAAGCCGGACCTTAACAAGCTTGAGGTCTTCCACATGCGATGCTTGAGGAAAATTCTCGGTGACTCTCTCCGCGACCGCCTTCGAAACGAAACAATTACAGGAAGATGTGATCAACAAACACTGATAGGAGAACAAATACAAAAACGTCGACTACGATGGTTCGGACATGTCTGCCGAATGGATGATAACCGTTTGCCATGTAAACTTCTTTGGCAAGACCGTCCGGCAGACTGGAGAATTCAGCGATCGACACCGAAGAAAACCTGGCTAAAGAATATCGAGGGCAACTTAAAGAATCAGCGATTATGGGTTATCGATGCCCAAGACGTCGCCAAAAATCGTCAAGAATGGAAACGAATCGTAAATGGAGTTCGAGACCCAGCGGCACCGACAGCAGCGTATTCGTTGCCGGGACGTCCCGCCCGGACCGCCAGCTAACGGACCAAAGAAGAAGAAGAAGACTAATAACAATAAAGAGGGAAAAATACATTCGACGCAAAATCACAATGAATTTTTTCAGGTGCTTACTGTCACAGTTTCTTTACAAGTTTTAATTGCTTTTTTTAACATTTTAATGTGTATTTAACATATATACAATTTGTCTTTAACATATATATATAATTTGTAACAGTTACCAAGGTGCCTAATTGACTGAAAAATTGTCTGCACCTTATAGACTATATAGAGTATATTACTAAACCTTAAATAAACATTTAACGCAGAGGTAATTAAAAAAAACCTATTATAATTAATTAAAGAAAAATTTTTTCCCACTAACCTGTTCAGTCAAAACAGATAATTAGTGTAAATAAACCATGCAAAAATAAATCACATTTATCAATTACTATACATTAGAATTATATAATCATTATAATTCCAATAACTTAATAAATTTTTCGTAGTTATCCTTCACACAAATTTTACATTCCATGTTCAGGGTATAGCTTGTAATGGACTGTATGAATTTATTTTGGACAAATTATAGGATATGTCCTAGGGGTGCAGGAATTAAAAAGGGTGCAACCCAACGGTCTCGTGCGGTCTCACACGAGATGATGTAGCAGAAGATCTGGGGTCCGTTGGGCAGCGTGAACACAGTGAAACAACATTTCAAGCTGTATTAATTTAATGACTAGTTCTTTCCTATTTATATACATAAAGATACTGACTTAGCTTACAAAGTTTAATATTTGCCCTAGTTCAACTCCTATTTCTACGTGCGTGTCTAATTTCATAATAAACAAACTTGCAGAGTGCAGAATTGCAGGCTGTTCATCGGGTCATTCGAGCACTGATTACATTACTGCTGACGCTTTCTTAAGCATTTTCCGTATGCAATATATGTTTGTGAAATACACGCCTAATTAAATTAAAAGGATTAAAATTTATGCTTGGTTCCTAAACATTCCATACTATACTTTTTAATATTAACAATATTTTTAATTTGTAATAAATTATAAAATTTTGGCGACAAGTAATTCACCGATCTCTGAGTAACATTATAATTACATTTGGGAAACTGCTAACGTTTCATTAAATTGTCTCTTGTACCATATTGATGGGAAATAAACAACTTGTTGAATTCGCGTTTTTTATGTGTATATACACATACCCCAAGAATGTATAACGTACGTATATTGGATAAATCGTGGTACCTGTAAAGCAATATAGTGGGATGACGTCTTTCCTTACGATAAATAACTTTTAAAATATAATTTTGCACTACGTTCAGTTGGCGAATTGTAGCTTTACCAGCACAACCCCAAACTAAAATCCCATATCTTAATAGAGACTCAACAAGAGCTTTATAAATAATGATGAGGAGAAACTCATTTAGAAACTCCCTCAGTTTATAAAATTTTAAAATGAGACCTCTAACATTATTTTTTAGTTTTTTTATATGTTGATCCCATTTTAGATGGCAATCTACTACTATTCCAAGGTACTTAGTACTCTTAACTTCATACATAGGAATTGCAATATCAGGTATTTGTATGCTATCAAAATCAGGTCTATTAGCTGCTGTTTGTGAGAATGCTATGTAATTCGTTTTGGTCATATTAAGATGTAGTTCGCGTACATCGAGCCATTTTTTAACTGTGTAAAATCCGCTAATTACTTCATTTTTGGTTTCTTCCCAAGAATTTCCATCAAAAATAAGTACCGTGTCATCCGCATAAGATATTGAAGAAAAATTTGACTTTAAATTAAGTAAAGGGTTTAGGTAGGCTATAAATAAAATTGGACCAAGGACCGTACCCTGTGGTACCCCCAGCTTTAATTTTTATTTATTACTAAAAGTGTCATTTAGGCGTAAATATTGGTTTCTGTCCGTTAGGTAGCTAGCAAACACTTGCAACACATGCCCCCTAACACCATAGCTGGAAAGTGTTTCAAGTAATTTATCATGTGGAACCGTGTCAAAGGCCTTTGCTAGGTCCAAAAAGACTGCGATACATTTTTTTAAATTATTTAAATTGACCATTATCTGCTGTATCACCTTATGTAAAGCATCACAGGTACCAAGTCCTTGTTGAAAAGCAAATTGACAGGAATTCAAGATATTGTTTTCCTTGAGATAGTTTAACAATCGATCTTTAAGGCATTTTTCAAAAATTTTTGCAAAATTATTAACTAAACTAATTGGTCTGTAATTTGAAATGTTTGTTGAATCTCCCGCTTTATGTATAGGGTTAACAATACTGGTTTTAAATTGCGAGGCCACATGCCCAGTTTCAAAGATAATGTTAATTATGTGTGTAAGAGGGGTTAATATGGATTTATGTGCAAGTTTGATGCTTTCGCATGTAATGCCATCAATTCCCGGAGAAGAGTTTTGCTTTAAAGAATTTATTTGTTTTATAATTTAATTTCCATCAACAGGTTTTAAAAACATGCTATTTCCGGCGGTATTTATATCATCATACAAGATACAAGGACAGTTGGCGATCACAAATAGAGAATGGTGAATCATATTTTAGGTTACAAGGATTGTCACAGAAAGAACACATTTTCTCTCAAGGGACAATATAAAACAGAATTAAAATGTCTGTTGTCATAATATTCGTAAAATAAGTTCAAAGACTGCTAAATACCCATGGGGCCACAATTATATACAAAGAGATCAATAAAAAAAACCAATTAGGGCAGGCTGTGATATGTGCTATACGTTTGGCAGTACTGAAGTGTATTGTCAGTCTATGTCAAATTCGATGTTAGCAGGTTAGGTTTTGTTCGTTGTTTGACACAGATCGACGTAAAACTTAACCTGCAAATCTTGAATTTGACATAGACTGACAATACACTTCAGTACTGCCAAACGTATAACACATATCACAGCCTGCCCTAATTGGTTTTTTTTATTGATTTGTCTGTATACAGTGACATCTCCCTTGGGCGGACACCGACGGGACCGACTGAAAGAGTCCATTCAAGAGAGGTGTCCGCCTAAAAAAAAATACGAAAAAAATCGGTTTTTTAATAAAAACTGTAATTAAAGAAATTGGGACATTTAAAACGTATATGTATGTAAATGTTTTTAAAATAAACAAAAAACTTAAAACTTAAGGAAAAAATAAGGATTTGTTACCTTACAAAATACTACTACATACAAAATACTTTCTTTATGTTTAATTATATCAGCAGCTTGTGTTTTTCCGATATCAAAACGCTTGGATAAGTTCCTTACACTTAACTTTTCTCTATTGTGAACTTCAACAATCTCAATTATTTGTTTAAGCGTGAGAATTTTTATATTTGGCGCCATTTCTACAATGAATGTGTCGCCCACTGTGTCTTTTCCTCATAGACGTCAGACTAATCCTGAATCCCCGTGTGTACCGAAAGATTGAAGTCGGTGAATCCCCGGTTAACTCGGGAAAGTTTCTCAGTGAAGGCAGGCAGCGAAGTTGGCGCGCGGCACGATTGAGAAATGCAACAGCGACACTTGCGACAGAAAAATAAGACAAAGCGTTTATTTTGTTATTTTGTTTTTTGTCCGTTTAAGAGAACATTTTCTTGTGTCCGCGTCCGTTCAAGAGAATGTCCGTTCAAGAGGGTGTTAACACAATGCAAATTATATGAGAGTCGGTCGGCACCATGAGAAACTGTCCGTCCAAGAGAGGTGTCCGTGTATCCGCGAAGGGGAATTTCACTGTAATAGCAATAAGATAACATGAACAAGAAAATAACACGTATTGCTTGAGTAAGAAAGAGATAAACATAATAGCAAGTATTCGAGTAGGCCTGACCCACATTTAATTATGACAGATGTCAACCACACATGCCTACTAAAATATACTATTTTCGACGACTGATATCGAAAGTAGATTTTTCTCACTGTCATTTGACAACAGAAAGTTGACATTTGCCGCTGAGCGTGCGTTTTCATCTTTTTGCCGCTCGCCGAGCGTTTTGGGTTTCCGCGTGAACAAAATAGGTAGCCACGTCCGAATGTTTCCTTGACAATGCCCGTCATTTGTTGAAATAATCGCGTCACATGTCATATAGACTGCGCGAGTAATGTTAACTTGATTGTCAATTAATTTTTGCGATAAAATGAAATTTGATATTTTCCTTTAATAATATGCTCAGTCGTCGAAAAAATAGGATGTATGTTTCGAGCTAAAAGTGCGCTTGCCGCTTTTGCATGATTGCTGGTTTCGACTGCGTCTCAACCAGCAATATTCATGCGCAAGCGGCAATAATGCACTTTCAGCTCTTAACATACAATATACTATTTTCGTATGGTCATCTCTTACTTACTCAAGCATTCTATTTTGTTGTTCATGTTATCTCATTGCTGTTATATATAATTATTGCCCAATCCGTATTACAGCATAATTTTGATTTAGAGCAATGAAATAGTATATTGTATGTTAAGAGCTGAAAGTGCATTCTTGCCGCTTGCGCATGAATATTGCTGGCTGAGGCAAAGCCGAAACCAGCAATCATGCAAAAGCGGCAAGGGCACTTTTAGCTCGAAACATACATAGTATTTTTTCGACGACTGAGCATATTATTAATGGAAAATATCATATTTCATTTTATTGCAAATATTAATTGACAATCAAGTTAACATTACTCGCGCAGTTTATTAGACATGTGACGCGATTATTTCGACAAATGACGGGCATTGTCAAGGAAACATTCGGACGTGACTACCTATTTTGTTCACGTGGAAACCCAAAACGCTCGGTGAGCGGAAAAGTGATGAAAACGCACGCTCAGCGGCAAATGTCAACTTTCTGTTGTCAAATGACAGTGAGAAAAATCTACTTTCGATGTCAGTCGAAAAATATGTTTCTTACGGTTCTGATCCTGGCGGTTGAAAAAATTATATAAACACGGCAGGGCAGAACACCATTTTTCCCTCTGTGTATTTGTAGTGCTTGGCATCGCCCTTGAGCTGCAAACTCACATCTTGGGAAAAATTATGCTTTTCTTTTTCTTATAATGTATTATTTTTTCACTTTGCCATTGGTGACATTAAAAAAATGACTTTTTGATACTTTTCATAACTGTTCAAAATCATATTGATTTCACCTAAAAATGAACTAAATGAATAAATAACAGATTCATCCATTTTCAAGTAAGCTCTATTCTATAATGCATAATGGTTAGTTTATACAGGGTCCGGCAACGAAGCGGGGGTGGAAGATATTTCTAAAACTATGAGAGTTGCATAAATATTGCGTATATAAAAGTTGTAGGTACTAGGTGGTGCACATTACTAAAATAGTTTTGATTATACAGGGTGTCTCAAAAAAGTGTGGCGGATCAAACTTACTTTTCTTTAAATAGAATGCTGTATATTTAGGTTGCTTAAAAGTTTTGTATTGAAATACTCTTCATTTTCATATAAAGTTGTATGGGTCTAACGTCAACTGTTTTGGAGATATTAACAATTTTATGCAAAAAATTGCTGAACTTCAGGCGGCTGCCGTAAGCGACAGAAAACAATTGAATGAAGGAAAACGTTACCAAAAAATTATGATTTTTGTAAACTATCTTTCAAGTGTAAAATGGTGGATCTGGGTATTAATGTTATATAGGGTACTCAATATTTGCAAATTTAATTTAGATTTTTTTTCAAATGAAACGCCCTATATATTTTTGTATTTCTGAAGAGCTCTTTTAATGAACTTTCTTTTGATATATTACTTCATACCTCTTAAGTTCCAACTGTTTTCAAGATATGCGAGTTTAAACATAAGAAACAATTTAAACCCTTTAAGATGCTTTATTTCAAGGGATAAAAAACAAACGCCTTTAAAATAATGATTTAAACACTTGAATTCTTCAAAAAAAAAGATAAAATCAAGCTTAAAATACAAAAATTGAACCAGAACTCAAAACTAGAAATAACCAATACGTAAAAAGCGAATAAAAGCAGGAGAAAACTAAATCTGAAAATAGACCGAATTTTGAGATAGGAAATAAAGTGGAAGAAGAAAGCTCATTAAAAATACTTTTTAAAAATACAGGGATATACAGGGTGTTCCATTTAAATAAATCAAAATAATTATATTTGCAGATTATGAATTCTCTGTACAGCTTTAATACTCAGAGCAGGAAAGGAGAACTATTTGCACATTTAGTGTAATTACGTATAAGCTTTTGGTGCATTGGCTTTTTTTTATCTGATTTAATTTGACCGTGGAATTAATTTATTCCTGCATTTATTGTTTTTTTCGTGTTTATAATTTCCTGTATCAACACTGACTGAATTTGTATTTTCTAAACGTGGTTTTGTGCTTTTATTTTTAGACAGATCATGCGTTTTAAGGGCGTTTGTTTTTTATCCCTTGAAATAAAGCATCTTAAGAAGTTTAAATTGTTTTTATGTTCAAACACACATATCTGAAAGACAGTTGAACTTAGAAGTATGAAGTAACATATCAAAAGAAATCTCATTAAAAGGGCTCTTCAAAAATACAAAAATATACAGAGCGTTCCATTTGAAAAAAATCGAAATTATTAAATTTGCAGATATTGAGCACCCTATATAACATTAATACCCAGATCCACCATTTTACAGTGGAAAGATAGTTTACAAAAATCATAAGTTTTTGGTAACGTTTTCCTTCATTCAATTGTTTTCTGTCACTTACAGCAGTCGCCTGAAGTTCAGCATTTTTTGCATAAAATCGTTAATATCTCCAAAACAGTTGACGTTAGACCCATACAACTTTATATGAAAATGATGAGTATTTTAATACAAAACTTTTAAGCTACCCAAATATAGGGCATTCTATTTAAAAAAAAGTAGGTTTGATTCGCCATACTTTATTGCGACACCCTGTATAATCAAAAATATATTAGCAATGTGCATCACTTTCGTACCTACAACTTTTATATACACAATATTCATATAACTCTCATAGTTTTAGAAATATCTTCCACCTCCGCTTCGTTGCCGGACTCTGTATTTATAAAGTACAGTAAAAATTGCGCTTCCATACTTTGACCAAAATTATTTAAAAAGATATTTTTGTCAACTACACGGAAAAATTGCATGTTCAACACATTGGAAAAGTGATTCTTCCATGCTCACGTATAACTTTTACATTCGCTGGAAAACTCTCACTTTTCTTAAATTGTAGAACAATCTACTAATAATTCACTAGCGATTTAAGAACAATTCGCTGGCAAATAAACATTATAAACAGTTACTTATGGTTGCTATTATAGAGATAATAATAGTAATGCCAGTTTAAAATGACAAAGAAATAATAATTAATCGAGTTATTTAACAATAACAGTAACGGCGTAACTGGAGACTTGAGTTACCGCATTTATATTTTTATGACGCTCAGCGCCTCAACGGCTTAAACCTGAATAGAAACTCAGATTGCAAGCAGCTGAAAATTATTTCGGTGGCATACATAATTCTCACATATAATCTTATAAGAGTATTAATTCTTTCCTGATTTTTTTTACTGCGTTCCAACAACGTCGTATTAATTAGGACCCCTTCCAGAGGCGACCGTTTCCTTTCCAGAAACTTTCCATTTGAAATATATTTTTTGGAACTTTTCCTTACTGCCAATCTCTAGCGTGCTTTTAAAACTTTCTTTAGTGCAACAAAAGTTGTTACATTTGTCGTACATTTTAAATGCGGCATATGCCGCGGGTTTCAGCTAGTTTTTTTTATAAATCGCACCAGTCAAAATTAAAACAAATTACTAGGTTTTAGCGAAGGACGGCATCGAAATGACAATTTAATAATAATTTTCAAATTACGAAATTCAAACTTGTTGCCATTTTAGTAAGATTTGATGAAAAAATGCCCAATTTAATTGAAAAATATTTTACTACCATCATTTCGAGATCACCTAACGTATTTTTAAAATGTCTGCTTAAAAATATATTAAATTATATGTATAACATGCACCCGTTTTATTTCAACAAAAAAGTGATTTTTAATGATTAGATTTTAGTTCGAATCAATGCCAGGGCTAACTCTTTTTAATTAAAATCCGCGACCCTATTAAATTAATCCGCGAATAAAACCGCGAATAAACCGCGAAAAACAAAAAGGTGTGGGGGAAAGCTGTCTCCATTCAACTTGCATATCCTATCTATGATTCCTTGAAAATCTGACTGACTGTGAAACGTACCCCAGAGTATCTTTTTTCTCCGCCACTATTTAAAACTGTGTAATCGTCAACACTAAAAATTCCTGTATCCTTTAATTTCGTCTCCCGTACAGAAAGTCTAAATTGTACTTTTTCATAATTTCTACTAAGTTTCTTATTGCTCCTGTTTCATACATACTCCTGTCAATCTACGTGCCTTTTCTAATTATATTCATATCCTTTATCTTTACTTGGTCGTTGCTCTTACAGCGCCTACCTGCATCCGATTTTAGTTTTTTGCCTCCTCTAGCTCTTTTTTGCCTACATACCACTTCCATTCTTTCCCATCTATTGTTAATTTGTTGTATCCCACTTTCACCTGTTTGCCTTTCCTTCTTTCTTCGGATGCTAAATTTTTTATTTGCTTTTTCATTTCCCTTTCTTTCTCAGTTAAATAGGTTGTTACTAATGTAAACTCTTTCCTCTTTAAAATATTTTAATTTCGATTTATTCGCGATGACACTTTCCTTATCTTTGCCGCTTCCCACTTCAATTAAACACGTTTTATCTCCTAATTTATGTGCGGCTGTGATTGTTGTCTGGGCTCCCTTCTTCTCTTTAACAAAGTTTTCCATTCTTTCTTTAAGTGCTTGCCTATCTTCTGAGCCAATTATCAGTCCGTGAATTATTACATTATTTGTTTTCGGTTCCTTTTCTAATTTTTCGACTTTACTCTGTATCTTCCCTAATTGTTTTTTAATTTTTTTGTTCTCCTGCTTCACTTCTTGGTTCTCTTTTATTAAGCTGATAATCCTCTCCTTCAGCGCTGTTATTTGGTGACAGTAATTCTTTTATTCCGTTCTCATTTGCTTCATTTCCTTTGCTAAACCTTGCATTGTTTTCCATGTTGTCTCGGTATCTCTAGCATTTTGTTTAGCTTATCCTCCTTTTTAGCTTTCTGCATTGACGTGGTTTTAAGGCTCACAGTGTTTTTTGTCAGTGTTCATCCTATTCTCTTTGACCTCCCCCCTCTTTTCTATGGTCTCTTCACTTTTTTTCTTTTTGTTTGCCTCGTCGGTAATGTTGTCTTTACTAGAGTGCTTTATAGACCAGGCAAGCTTATTCCACTAGATTTTGTGTCACAGCGACTTTAGCGCCAAGCCGTTGGCTGCGCTGACCGGTAACAGTGCGTTCTGTCGTCTGTCAACCAAGCAAGACTGGAAACCGTTCGAGTACGCACTGCTCGATCCAGACGAACACTGCACGCTGATTTAAATCTTGGTGCATTCCATTACGATGCTAATTATACTCGTAATTACAGTCTTCATCCAAGTGTGGTTATTATATACAGTGTGTTGGTATTTTTCTGTGCTGCCAACTGTATCTGTCAGTTTTCTTGAGTTCTGTCACTCGTCACTGTTGTTTGAACTAAGGTACTATTAAAGTTATCTAGCTTGAACCACGTGCCTGTTAGTTAAAAGTGTTTTCGTTCAGATTTTTCTGCTTTGTTTTTATTTGTTTAAATACCAGACTTTTTTAAGATGGATAAAACTAAATGACATAATCGTTGTTTTTCTAACTTACCGTATGCTTATTGGAAAGTAACTAGAATTTCAATTTGCCGCCACTTTGAGTAATTCAAAATGGCGGGCAAGCTTGCTTGTATAAATATAGTACCTTAGTCTTCACTATCCGTTTCCCCCTTTCTTCCTTGTTCCTTTATTTTCCTTTTACTTAATTCGTCCGTCGAGTAACCGTCGCTATACATTTTTATAATTTCCTTCTCAATATTTGTGGTATTTACGCGTATTATATCTTAATATTTTAAAGTACGGGCCTGGGTCATGTGGTTTTGTTGCTATGGTCGCGCTATAAGAGGCTGACCCGGATCGCCTCCGCGGAGGTCGCGCTCTTCTCACAGCTGATTTACCTAAATTCCTTATATCTACAAACTCTTATAGTCAAAATTATACCCAATCGAAGTCACGTGACTTTTGTCTGTCACTGTTCATCTCTAGTAAAATAAATGAAATGAAGGAAATTCGAAAGAAATGCATTTTGATTACAAAAATTTATTTTAAAATTTGAGGCCACCTCGGTGGTTGAGTGGGCTTGTTGTCTGCTTAGCAACCAGGTGGACATGGGTTCAAATCTGGCCGTAGCCGAGAATTTCCTCGGAGCGGCGCATTGCTTCCGTTGCACTTCCCGCCAGGTATGAATGGTCCTCGACACCGAAAAGTAAAAGAGGCTATAGATCATGAATGAATAAATGAATTTCAAAATTTGACGTTGCTAATCTGTCAGATTATATTTTTCATGTAATTTGTTGAGATAAGGATAATAAAACCTAACATAGTTGAGAAGAAAACTGAAAATAAAAGGATATTATCGGAATTTGGTATAACGAGCAGTCATAACAATTAATTTTGATGAAGAGTAAGACAATATTAAAAAAGGCAAACCAACTGTTTCGCCGAATGTTGTTCGCCATGCTTCTCTTTGCGTTAAATGACTCGGAAAGCACAATTTATAAATTAGAGAAAGACGGGATATAGTGCGACATATATGATTTTTTAGATTATGTTTTATAATTCTATGTGTTGAAATAAAAGCCTCCGAATAGAACACCATGTGTTAATTTCTGTATAAATAACGACTACCTACTGAGTCAAGTTCAGGGGATAATTTAATATGTTAGGCAATTGTTCTTGTTTTAAACCTGAATAAGGTTTTGTAGTTTGTTCATATTGCATTTATTAGGAAGATAACAAAATATGCATGAACATAAATTGACAAATTGACGTAAAATTAGCTATAGCTACGCAGTTGTTTATAATATAGTAGCCGACATATCTTTATTATATTTATATTTTACAACATATTAAGTTTTCTTTAATACGTAATAGTTATTTTCATAACAAGCGTCGAAAGTAGCAAATATCGTGCGAGTGTTGATTAGATAAATGAGGGCGTAGCCTAGCGAAGCCCGAGTGTATCTAAAACACGTGCACATATATTTGCACTTTCGAACGAGTTTTGAACACTGTTTTTTAGACGACCACTCAAAGTAGATTAGAATTATAAAAAATCAGAGCTTGTTGGGAACCATAGCAACGAACAAAACAAAAGCGTCTGGATTATTTGATTAATTTTGTGCCGTTACGATGTGTCTAGTACGATATAATATCGTGCTAGTGTATGCAGTTTTCAACTTTCTGTAGAATATTTTTCATAACACCTACAAAAATTTATATTTTAGAGCAATTTAAATAAAAAAGTTAAATAGTATTAGTAACGGGTGTTAGAAAACTCGTCTTATCAGAGTCACCTATGGAAAAAATATGCGTTTGGTAATACTGAAATGTATTGTTGTTGACATTGCAACTCTACGTCACATTCGATGTTAGTATGTTAGGTTTTTGCTTCAGTTTTGACACAGACTGAGGCAAAACCTAACCTGCTAACCTCGAATTTGACATAGACTTACGGTGTCACCAACTCTACATTTCAGTACTGCCAATGTAAAAATGTTACTGTTGTGTTATTTTTTAACGACCTAGGTTGTTAAATGTATAACAGCCATGGCTGTTATGGGAAACTTTTCAGTCAGATTGACAGTTCTGTTATTGACAAATAACAAGTAGGTGTTATGAAATAGTAATTTACGATGCAAGTAACGTTATCAAACGTTTTACATTACGAGAGAATAGTTTGAATGAACGAGCGACGTTAGGAGCGATTTCTTTATAATTCTCGAGTAATATAGAAAGCAGTTAACGTTACGTATATCGTAACACGGTGTTTTGATCTAAAATACTAATATTTTTAAAGAAATAGGAATTTTTTTGATTAATGACACAATCGCGAGACATTCATCTGCTATGGCTGTGGTGGTATCACTCAACACTGTATTGTTGGTAGCACTCTCAGGTTATGTTAAATTCGAGATTAGCAGGTTAAGTTTTGCGTCAGTCTGTGTCAAATAATAAGCAATTCAGCGGCTCGGTGCGCCCGGCACCCCGACCTGTAACGGTATAAGGGGTTACAGATTATGTATGTATGTATGTATGCATGTTCTACTAAGCTACAAATATTTAATAACTTAATATTAACGATTCATATTAAAGGAATTACCGTCTAAAATCCCGAATCCAAAATCCCGACAAGACATTTGCCCGACAGACCAAAATCCCGACAAGCAAAAGTCCCGACAAACCAATTTGCGGACAGCCAATATCCCGACAGCCACTTTCCCGGCAAACATTTTCCCCGACAACACTTTCCCTGACATACATATTATCCGACACACATTACATTACATTTCTCTACGTAGAAGAAAAAAAAATACATTACATTACAATACATGGTAAAAATTTGGTGGATGGTTCAGTCTATTGCGCATACGCAAAAATGTAACAGTGAACATAAAAATGTAACGTTGACCATACTCTCTTCTCGTATTTTTTCTCTAAAGAAATCATCAAAACCTAACAACTAACCTAGACCGCTAACCTGAACCACCGCCGAGAGCGCAAAAACATTGCTTCACACATTACAAGATGATAGCGGCACCCACAACATTTTGACGTACTACGCTGATCGAACTATAAGAAAAAATGGCGGGGGACACAATCACAAAATCGGAAAATTGTTTCTGATCACAATGAATATAAAAACGAAGGGAGAACGTTAGATTATCTGCAAGCTCTGGCGCACACGATTGTGCTTTTGCAATAAATTCCATGCACCGTAATGAAAAGTTTTTTTTTTCGGGGTAATTAGTACAGGCGCCAGGGAATTTTTACATGCAATTCTTGGTACCAGCATTTTGGGTTAATGGCTGGGTGGGGGGCTGTGCTCTGAGTCTAACTTTAAGTTTTCGGATCGATCGGAGAAATTGTTTTTCCGCAATATCGGAAGAAGTGTTGAAAACGGTTTTTTAGCAATTTCTCGCTTCCTGTTGCTCTGGCACTGGAATTGCATCAATACAAGTTTGTAGTTTATGAAATTCCTCACAACTTTTGGAATTGCCTTTTTCTCGTGCGCTCAACAATTCAAAAGTTGTTACCCCATAAAGTCAAGAAATTAAGAGTTGAAATGGGTTTTTCGTAAATATATCGCTTTCAGTTAATCCTACGATAAAAAATATTCTTATATTTTTTGTAGAACAACTAATTTGCATAAAATTTGTATATGAGTATTTTTCTATTTGAACAATTATTTACCGTTCTACAGCGCCGCAAATGTCGCAAGTCAAGTAAACTGTACATTTAGTGTGCACTTTCGAACGGCACTGTTTCTTTGAGGTACAGTTTGTAGCGCGTCTTTTTATGTGGTCTCCCCGATATGCCTACTCCACGAAGTGTATTTCTAACAGTTTCACACTTCCCATGGTCTTTTTGATGGACCGGGTTCTGCATCGTTGATCCCACTCATTGCAGAATCGTTGATTTTATCGCCCTTGTCAAATTGTGTTTCATTTGAAAAGAACTCGGAAAGAGAAAATATGTCGTCGTCGTAGTCGATGTGATATTCGTCAACATCTGTAGTAAGCTTTCTGGAGAATTCCTGCACGTTCTCACAGGATTCACCGGCGAGAAGCAAATGGCGGTGTACTTTAAACCCGCTTTGCGACAGCCATAGGCCTTTCCACATTTGGTCTTGCACCCGCATAAAATTAATTTTATTATTGCAAGAGGCGCTGGAGGCTTAGTGCTAGACACCTGTAACCATTGTCGCCGAGGACATCGACATATTGGTCCTTCTGACGGCAGTAGGACAAACGTTTTTCTTTGCAAGCCCGGAAAACTGAATACGAAGGAACAGCATTACTCTGCATCATGCGTGAAACACGGCGATGCTGTATCAAAGCATATCTTGTTTTTGCATGCATTTTCTGGTTGTGACACAACATCGGCTGCTTACGGTATGGGCAAAGTAAAATTTCTTAAAACCCTAGAAAAGACACCATCTGCAGCGAATCACTTTGTACAGAAAGATGTAGACGCGGATATTATCGCATTAGCGGGAGAGCAATTTTTTATTGCGTTGTACGGTGGAGACATCCATAACGACAAGTCAATCAACTTGCTGCGATACAAACACTTTGCGAAATCCTTTGCAAAGTCAACGTTTAATCTGGCATCCCTGCCACCTACAAAAGACACGGCCAGGATGCACGCATTCCGGACATACCATCAAGTTCAAACCTGGCTTGGAAATGACACTCTACCCGCGGAAAGATGGGGCTGGAAGAAACGTGGCCGTACGTTTACACCGGTGCCTAGCACTGAGCCTCCAGCGCCTACTGCAATAAGTAAATTAATTTCATGCGGTTGCAAGACCAAATGTGGAAAGGCCTATGGCTGTCGCAAAGCGGGTTTAAAGTGCACCGCCATTTGCTTCCCGCCGGAGAATCCTGTGAGAACGTGCAGGAATTCTCCAGAATGCTTACTACAGATGTTGACGAATATCACGTCAACTACGACCACGATATATTTTCTCTTCCCGAGTTCGTTTCAAGGAAAACACAACTTAATAAGGGCGACAAAATTGACGATTCTGCAATAATTGGAATTGACGATGCAGAACCCGGTCCATCAAAAAGACCAAGCGAAGTGTAGAAATACACTTCGTGGATTAGGCCTATAGGGGAGACCACGTAAAAAAAACGCACCACAAGCTGTACCTCAAAGGTGATGTGGAAAACAGTTGGTGCGACACACTCGAAGGAACAGGGCCGTTCGAAAATGCACACTAAATGTACGGTTTACGTGACTTGCGACATGTACGGCGCTGTAGAACGGTAAATAATTGTCCAAATGGAAAAATACTCATATACAAATATTTTGCAAATTAGTTGTTCTACAAAAAATATAAGAGTATTTTTTATCGTAGGATTAACTGAAAGCGATATATTTACTTTAAACCCATTTCAACTCTTAATTTCTTGGCTTTATGAGGTAACAACTTTTGAATTGTTGAGGGCACGAGAAAAAGGTATTTCCAAAAGTTGTGAGGAATTTCATAAACTACAAACTTGTATTGATGGAATTTCAGCGTCAGAGCAACAGGAAACGAGAAATTGCTAAAAAACGGTTTCAACACTTCTTCCGATATTGCGGAAAAACAATTTCTCCGATCGATCCGAAAACTTAAAGTTAGACTCAGAGCACAGCCCCCCATCCACCCATTGACCCAAAATGCTGGTACCAAGAATTGCACGTAAAGCCCTATTAATGATTTCCCTGGCGCCTGTACTAAATAGTCTGTCGGGATATTGGCTGTCGGGAAAATGATGTGTCGGGATTTTTGTATGTCGGGATTTTGGTCTGTCGGGAATTTTTCCTGTCGGGATTTTTGATTCGGGATTTTGACCGGGAAGTTATTAAAGGACATAAGAAGTACTTAAATTTATTTTAATTGAGAATTTATCAAAAACAAAAATAGAATTCGTATAGTCAAATGTGACATATAAAGAATATCAAATAATTGTAGTAATGTAAAATAATTAAATATCCAATACATATTGCAGTGTAGTCAATCAATGCATACGTGTTGAAATTATATTGAAACGAGTTAGTTTAAGGTGCGCATAATTTTTTGACGCATAATGTTTCAGACTGGACGACCTTACTATCGATCACTGTGCAAACAGCGCTGACCTGTTAAATATTCAGGGAAAGGGATTTGCAGTGACGCATAGTAAGGCCCTGGGGGGATTCTGCAGTCTCTAAAGGGTGCGCCCCTAAGTGGTGGATTACTGCAAATGAATTGGGCAATTTTCCCGGAGTCCCACGTATGTTGATCGATAAGCCTTGTGGCTTCTAAGGAAGGCAATAGCTTTATTAAACTAGTTATAAAACAATCGATGAATAAATGAAAGAGATAGAATGAAATGTTATGGAAGTGTCAGAAATAAGAATAGAAAGAAAGAACTATGTGTAAAACTAGATTCTTGAAATTGTGCAAGTGTATGCTCTAATGAACATACACTCTATTTTCGTTGCTGCAAGGTCAAAAGCATTCATTGTAGTGTAAGTAAAATTAGGTTATCAGCGTTATTTAACTATAGCAATGGTATATAGAGAACCCTACAAAAATCTTACGAGACACTTAAAATCCTCATAGGGCTAGATGAGCTAAATGAGCTTAAATAACTAAACTGGACACATTTTCAACACAATATTCAGCTCAGTCAAATATTATAATCTACTACCGAGCACTCAGTTTGGATTTCCAACTGGACTTGGAACACTTGATGCGGTGTCGCACATTGTAACGGATGTTCAACTCAAATTTTGCAGGAACGGATACTTGGCGTGTCTGTTTTTGGATATGAAGGGGGCTTATGATTCTGTAAAACTGTCACTATTGCAAACAAAGCTATGCGAGATGGACATTTCCCGGAAAGTGTCTAGTAACACTGTATTTTTTTTGTAATAGGACTATTTATGTTAGAGATCACTCAAACCATTTGCATGGATCACGGACAACCCATATAGGATTACCACAAAGCTCTGTATTAAGCCCTATTCTTTTTAATGTATTTTCAGCAAAATTATATAACATGTATACAATTTTTTTTAAATTTAAACTGCCTACTTACAATCTACTCTTAATATAAGTATTACTTAAGTTTTATGATGATGTAATTATCGTGCGGGGAGCTCTAACCACTGCTAATCTCCTTAAAGATTCCTTCAGTTTTGGTTGTAAGACGAAGTCCAGTGGCAATTGTCGTTTGAGTCTTCTTGTAATGCGTGGTTGGTTAGTGAGTTGTTCATTGAGCTGGTTAGGATGTCCTGCCAATTTACTGCTATAGTTGGTCGAGAGCTTTTTTATTTCGCTATCTACATAGGGGCTCCTAGGTCGTTATGAAGGGTGTCGTTCCTTATGTACCACGGAGCATTGGTTAGCATGCGGAGGGTCTTAGATTGAAATATTTGGAGGATTTTTGTATGCGACGCTTTGGTGCATCCCCAGAGTTGTATCCCGTAGGACTATATGAACTTCAGAATGACTTTATATAATAAGATCTTGTTTAATAAAAATAGTTCTGAATGTTTTTCAAGTAACTATGTCATTTTTAATTTTTAGGTCTAACTGCTTCCTTTCGATTTTAATATGCGAGCTCCAAGTGAGCTTTTGATCGATGAGCATGCCAAGGTATTTAACTTTAGTTTTCATTGAAATTGAGGCATTATTAATGCTGATTTGGGCACATTCAGCTCGTCTTGTGGTAAAGGTTACTTGTGCTGATTTATCAGTATTGACCGTGATTCTCTACTTATGGAAGCAGTTTTGTAGTAAGTCAAGTGTGATCTGCGATTGCTGTATCTCCTGTGTAAAGTAAATATACCAGTGGTCCAAGAACCCTGCCCTGCGGAACTCCAGACTTGATTTGATGGATGTCTGATACTGCACTGTTTATTTTCACTTGATAAGTTCGATCTGTGAGGTATGACTTGAGTAGTAAGTATAGCTGACCGGGGAGGTGCAATTTAAGTTTGTATAACAAGCCGCTATGCCACACTTTATCAAACGCTTGTTTGATGTCCAGGAAGACCGCTGGACAGACACTCTTGTACTCCATGCTTTCCATCGTGTGAGTGATGATTTGGTGGCTCTGATGAATGGTGGAGTGGCCTTCACGGAATCCAAATTGGTGCGATGGAATAAGTTGGTCTAGGTCTACAGCTTCTTTAAGACGCTTGAGTAGTAGTCGTTCAAGGATTTTGGAAAGGAGAGGTAGGAGGCTTATCGGTCTGTAGGATTGTGGTTGGGTAGGCGGTTTACCAGGTTTAGCAATTATTACTATCTGTGCATCTTTCCATAATATAGGAAAGTAGCAGAGTCATAGAATGCTATTATATGTTGTGGTAAGTAACACAATGGCTTTCCTGGGAAGGTTTTCTGCACTTCTCCCACCATTAGGTCACATCCTGGCGCTTTTCGCACTTTTGTTAGCTTTGGCAAGCAGCTAAATGAAGGATTCAATTTCTCTGTCGTCAATATTATCTCGTTTTTATGGTGTTGTAAAGACGTCAACTAGGTTTTATCTGTATGAGATCTGGCTCAGGTATTATGGGAATTTTTGATAGGAGGGATAGTTGCTATTGGCCGCTTGAATTTTTTTTGTTGCCTTCATATAGTATTTTCATCAGAAGAAAGCTTAGTAATGTGTTGTCTGAATGTTTCATTGCAAGCTTCCGCTAGCGCATTTTCCAGCTGATGCGTTAGTCTATTGTAATACGTTGTGTCTCGTCTATCTCTAGTTTTCTGACATTGTTTTCGTGCCCTCCGTTTCTCAGTAATAAGAATTCGTAGGTTCAAAAAAATGTTGTTTGTTTACAGATGATGTTTTTGGGACAGAGGTAGCTTGCCATGCAGCTTCTTGTATAATTGTAGTCAAATGCTGTGTGTGAGAAGGAAAGAACTTTCTCCAGCGTAGGAGCAGCCATGATTTCGGCCTCGACACGCGCGGCAGAAATTCCTTCGCGGTTCACCAGAATTCCACTAATTTGACCAGCAGCTCTCTCATACAACGTGACCACACAGAAGCAACTGGACGCCAACTGCAATTAAGAGCTAGGACCGGTAGCCGCCACCAGCCAGTAGCAGGCGCCTCCGTACGCGAAAAAGAGATCAAGTAACAGGAAAGTAGTTAAGTGAAGCGGGTCAACTTTTCTGTACGCGAAAAGGAGAACGAATAACAGTAGCGCAGCAGTTGAGCGAACCGGGCCAAATTGCAGTCCAATTTTGTATCGCCGCTAGTTCGGATGAATAAAAAGAAACAAACGCAACAACGAGATAGGGCGAGCAGTGTTGAGCAACTTGACGAGTTCTTAAAAAGAAAAAGAGAAACAACCAACAAAGAAGCAGATACAAACGCTGAAGAGCACACAGAAGTGTTTCAAAGAAGCAAAATAACAATAAGATCGCCGATTAAGCAAGCAGAAAAGTAGGTAACAAAAAATAACGAAAAAAATACACAAGAAGCAGGGGAAGAAGAGAAAAGAGAAAAAGAAGAAAATATGGAGGAACTAAAAAAACTAATAACGGACATGAACGCCGACCTAAAAAATGAAACAAGCAAGAATAATCAGAAACTAAGAAAAAACAACGAAGAAATGGGGAAGATGAAAGAAGAACTAAAGAAGAACAATGAGGAAATAAGAAGACTGAAGGAAGAAATGATACGAAAAGCAACAAATTGGGAAAGAGAAAGAAACCAACTTACTAAGAGAATAGAAGCTCTAGAAGGAAAAATTGAGATTCAAGAAAAAGCAAAGCAACGAAACAACATCATCATAAAAGGGTTACAACTAAGACAGGATGAGATAAAGAGAGGAGTAGAGATTTTAATGAGTGAAACACTTGGAATAACGCCAAAGATTACGGCAACATAGAAGGTTGGTAGAGAGGAAGAAAAGCAAGCAATACTGGTAGAATTGAGTGAATAGAACTAGAAAAAAAGTGTAATGGAAAATAAAAATAAGTTGAAAGGGAAAAGGATTAATATAGAGAGTGACATGACATTAACGGAACGTAAAATACAGATGGCAATCAGAGAAAAAGCAAAAGAAAAAAGACAGAAAGGTCATAAAACTAAAATAGGATACCAAAAACTAGGAATCGGAGAAAAACTGTATGTGTGGGATAGCAGAAAAAAAGAACTGCAACCAAAAAACTGAAAAAAGGACAACAAAAAGAAACAACGACAACCCAAGCAACGAATAAACTGAGAATTGAAGAAACGGATGGAAATGATAGCGACCCAAGCATAGGAAATGGAATAAAAGAGACTGGAGAAATAGTAATAGCCACTTGGAATGTAACATCACTAACAGGGATAGAATTAGAATTAACGGAAGAACTGGAAAATAGAAAAATAGCACTAATAGGAATTAGCGAAACGAAAAAACCAGGCACGGGACACATACAAGTAAATGAAGAATACACCCTATACTACTCAGGGGTAACTTTTGGGGAGAGGGCAAAGGAGGGGGTGGGAATAATAATAAACAAGGAGCTGGAGAGGAGAATAATCAAATACTAACCAATATCTTCTAGAATAATAACAATCTATATACAGTTTAAAAGCATAATAGCAGTAATACAAATCTATGGACAAACAGAAAGAATAGAAGAAGAAAGGGTAACAGAATTCTATACAGATTTACAAAGGGTAGTAGACGAAATAAGAGAGCATCAAAAGAAAATCATTATAATCGGCGACTGGAATGCACGAGTAGGACGAGATGTAAATAGAGGACAAGGAAGCATAGGAGAGTATGGAGAATAAGTATTAAATAGAAATGGAAGGAAGATGTTAGAATTTTGCCAAGAAAACGAACTACTCATAAGGAATACTTTCTGGGAGCAAGAAATCGATGACAAATACACCTTCATAGCAGAAGAAAGAAACTCAAAAAGTCTAATCGATTACATAGTGCTCACAAACAACGTAGAAAAAAATATCAAAAATATATGGACGGAAAAAAAACCAGAACTATCGACACAGCAACATTAAGAGAAATAAATACAAGAATAGGGGAAGAAGTACTACAAAAAAAAATATAAATACATTCAAAAAGAAAAGCCTTCAGGAAAAGTATAGGAAAGAAACTGATGAAAAACTGAAAAGATTAGAATGGACGAAAGATGTTTGGTCACTGGAGGAAAGATGGATCACTTTTAAAACCACCATAAAGGGGGAAGCAACAAAGATCTGCGGTATGAAATGCAATAACACCAAAAACAAAAGAACCAGATGGGGGAACGAGGAAGTCAAGAAAGAGGTAAAAAAGAAGAAACAAGCGTGGAAAAGGTTAATCACAACTAGAAGCGAGCAAGATAAAGAGGAATATAACAGAGCAAGGATGCAGGTCAAAATAACAATCAAGAATACAAAAAGAAAGAGCTGGGCGGATTTTGGGAACGAAATACAGGAATTCCACACAGCAAATAATAAAAGTTTCTGGACGATAGTAAGAGCAATGCAAAAAGAGAAAATAAAAGAAATTACGGGAGTAAAAGACAAGCAAAATAACCTACAAACAAATGTAGAAATTATCCTAAAAGTATGGAAAGAATATTTTGAAGGCAAATTTAGCTCCTACAACAGAAGAACAGTCGCAAGACAATGACCAAGATGAGGAGACAGAAGAAGCAGAACTAGATGATATAACGAGGGATAAAGATAAAGAAGCAATAAAAAAAATCAAAACAGGGAAAGCGGGAGGAGATGATGAAATAGAACCGGAATTGATTAAATACCTAGGAGAACAAGGTATAGAGTGGTTCTGGAAAATATGCAAGACAGCATGGGAAAAAAGAGAAATACCATCGGACTGGGAAAACAACTTAGTGATACCTATTCACAAAAAAGGAGAACGAGCAAATTGTGACAACTACAGAGCAATATGCCTCGCATTCACCAGCTTCAAGACATACAAAAAAATAATAGAAAAAACAGTCATACTAATAATGAATAAGCTGATTAAGAAAACTAGAGAAAGAAAGAAACAACTCCAAACAATAATAGTATATCAAAGGTTGGAGCCGATGAAAGTGGACGCACTAATGTATGCGGACGATATCGTGCTCATTAGGGATTATCAAGATTATTAAATTGCTAACTCCGGTAGAAACATTTTACTCCTACTGAAACACAGGCAGGATTCATTCATAATCTAGACTGCTTCTATTCCTCAAATTTGATTCTCTTTTTCTTTCAGTTTTTTATTTAAATGCCTGTATTCTGTCACCAGTTCATGGACTCGATCCTCTGCTTTACCAAGCCAAACGCATCCAGAAATCTCACAGAGGTCTCTTAACATCCAAACAAATCCTAGTCCGAACTCTGCCAAAAAAGACTTCCTGGCCAAAACACGACAAGGCACCTACCAACTTTCTCCAGTAGTACTGTTAGCAGCAAACATCATCCACGTCTTTCTACAAATATTCTCAAGCCTCCGACGACCTAGTATCACGAACCTCGACTAGATGAAAGTTTTAAGATGTCACATCTATCACAAGCTTGTCGAATTAGAACTCCATTAGATGAAAACTTCCTATCCACCCCATAAAATGCTCACTCTGCTAACAATCTCGATGTAAATCCCTTCCAGTAAAAATAATTCCTTTTTGTCCAATTCATATGATGCAATGTAATTTGACAATAAACTGTGTTCAGCATCCTCTTCCATAAATTTGCTTTTATAGATTGTAACTGTATTACTTAGGCATTCTCATCAGATCCATTTATTTTAATCCTCTTCTTCTTCACATTTTTTAATCTTTTAACATTTTACTTTTATTTTCACCACGCCATTTTCTTTTCAATTTACAACCTTTTTATACACTAAGTAGCTTTTAAACTTTTATAAAAGGTTTATTTTCATAATTTTAACCGCTTACAAAATTGGATTACGTGTTTTTGTATCTAAGTATTTTTACATATGATAAATAAAATATCTCCTTAGTGATTTGATTTAGTTTAGCATATATTTCATAATCCAACACAGTATAAACTTTATTTTATTTATCTAACACCCACTACATTTATTGCTACTTCTCGAATAAGTATTTGCAATTAATTTCTCACTTAATCTCAGATAATAATTAAATTATGTTGGAATTCTACTGTTTCCTATGTACCTTCATATTCAATTGAGTTTTAAATTCTGTTTCCTTTCTTTACCAAATACATTTTAATAATTTTGATATCCTCTTTCATACTTACATTCATCTTTGTAATTTTTAATGCTGTATTCTTTTAACCTTATTGATCTGATTTTAAACCCTTGTACTAAAAACCACGTCATGATTTCATCATTCATCTGATTATTAACTCCATAAATGTATATCGGTGGAGGTTTGAGGATTTTTGGGGGTGGATTGCTGGCTCCTGGTTCAGGGTTATTGTTATCACTGCTTATTTGAGAAAGTATATCACATCTGTTAGAAGCCAAGGTTTGGCTAGATTGTTGTGAATTAAGTGTTGTCTGGGAATTTCTTCTTCTTTTCTTAGCAACCGTTTGCCAGCTGTGTTTTGGGTTTGTTGGGCTATTTTGGTTGTCATCATTAAAGTAGCTAATTGAACTTGCATCGTCGTCGTGTTCCGTTATTACCTTCTTCATTCCTCCTTACCGGTAGACAAACCTTATATATATTTAACTATCAAATCCCTAAAAAATCCTCAGCAACAATAACTCGGTTAAAATCTAACCATGGTAAATTTCTAGCTCATCCTTCCAAGTTACATATAGCTCCCTCAGCAGTATGCCCTTATGGTTATGATTCTTGGAGTGACATTAATCATATACTTTTTGGTTGCTCCAAGAATAAAGATGATTGAGATCCTTTAGATTGTGGTAGTTGCATATCAAGACATATAGTTTGTTTGTAAAAATCAATTCCTAGGTATAACATAATGTATAGAATGGTAAAAATATTCAATTATAAAAATACAAAGATGAATTTAAGTAGAAGAAAAACATAATTATTCAAAGGTGTATTTAGTAATTAACAGATTAGAATTCCAATCCAGTGAAACAACTCAGATTAAGAAACAGAAAGGGTCTAACATATGATTTAAATATTACTTGAATTAAGGTGAAAAGTTAATGTCGAATAATATTTGAAGAAATCATTCAATATGTCAGGTATAAATAAATGTGGTAACATATTATCAAAGGAGTGTTAAACCTAAATATTTGTTTTAATTACATCATGTGAATTGGATAACGGGCTTTGCATTTATTGGTAGTGGGCTTCATCAAGAGCTTCTTGTTAGAGTAAACATCTTGTGAATTGGATTATATGTTTTTCATTTACTGGTATTGTACTTCGTCAAGCTTCTTGTCGACGTCTTGTCAATTGGACCTCATCGAGATTCTTGTTACTGGGTCGTGGACAGAAGACATTGCAGTTACTGGTAGTATATCTTGTCAGGTTTGTTGGTGGAAGTAACGAGTATCTTGTCATATTTGGATAGCCATTTGACATTGACAATTATCGAACTGTCATAGAATTTTTTAAGTTAGCTTTCATTGAACAGAAACTATTTTCCAAATGTCATAATAATCTTTATAATTCAAGAACCGACCTGATTTAAGAGTAATTATTCTGCTAGAGCTAGACATATTTAATAACACCAATAAAAACAATAATTTATACAGAAGGGCATATAATTTACATAAACTCTTCTAACACCGAAATTTGTTATTAGCTGGGAAATTAATATCATACCGAGTTATAGCAATATGTTGTGCTACAGAAAATCTTCAACAAACAAATGTATCAATAGGTTATTTCAGGACTTGATTCCGATTATATCCCCCTCAATTCCCCGTCCTAGTGTTGTAATAATTCAACCTTCTAATAAGGGTGTCAAAAATTTACACCGCAGGTTGGCTCAAAGTCGGAGGGATTCAGACGGCTCAAATATAGATTTGTTGAGTAATAACACCTGGTAGCATTAAAACTCAATATAATATGTATAACTATTTACATTTAATGATAAATTAAATGTATATTGCGAATTCAAAATATAATCATTCTTGTACTCAACGCCGCTGCTTTGGCCTGGTTCGCTTGCCACCCAAATGCCTTCGCTGCAAAGAAAGTCGAAGATGACGTCCGCCGCGTTCTCTAGCGAATAACCGCCGCGCGTCCTCGACTTGGTCCAACGGCTCGCAATTTTTGTCGAGATGCCTCTACTGCGAACACGGCTAGTATAATTATTGTGTTTGTTTTACCTAAAGATCGCTTTGTTAGTTAATAGCAGCCGAGAATCCGGGGAATTCTCGCGTCTTCAGGTACGTATGATTCAGAAACAGGTGTGAACCTGTGAACGGACTCCTTGCATATAGGCGGCTCCCAATCTTCCGGGAACGGGTCGAATTGCTTTATCAGCGGTACCACTAACACGATAAGCAACCAGCTGACCGCTGGCCGATTGACAGGTACTTTACGCGTCAAGTTTTCGACCTTTTGCGCGGAGATCGATGTTCTCCGGGTTTCTTGCAGACGGCAGCGACATCATGACGGGATGCTCTACGGATTATATTATTTTATAACACAGTGAAATTAGACCTTTCAGCGGCCCTTGTACGCCACGTATAAACTCTTCTTATGGGATTAAAGGAACGCCGATATTATACAGGTGCGGCAACCGGAATAATTACAAGGAATTTATAGAGATACTTTAGGCTCGCGGCAAATATTGCCGGTTCCTATAGTACTTTCGGGTTCAGTTATCACACTGCGAACAAGAAGTTTGTAGACATGACAGAATGATAACTAATAATCATTCGTGAGCGGAATCATAAATTCTTAATCTCACCAGCGGCTCGCAGCATCAATACGGCGATGCGAGGCGTGGCAAGATAAGGGAGCGGTTCAGGTCGGGTATCTTCTCGATAAGAGATTGATGGGATAAGAGAGTTAGACAGCTGGTGCGGCTTCCTTATATGTTGCTCTAGGCCCTAGGGCTTCTTATCGGTACTTCCGATGACGGTCTGCATGGGAGGGGAAATTGACTCGTACGATTCTTATTCCTGTTTCACCCTGTGCCTGCGCGGTGGCCTTATCTTCATCTTGATCGGCAACGTTTGATAAACGCGCTAAATTAAATCCCAGCACTTTTTAAGTATTACATGAATACAAGCATTCAATTGCAGGGAGAAACGTTACAGTGTAATTTCCACTAAAAACTTCATCAACGTCTAAAATGTCCTGCCCTACTCCATACTAGGAATGATACCCAGCAAGCTCTCTCTGATATCACCGTCAATATGGTGAATAGCGTAAAATCATCGACAAAACTTCCAAAGAGAACCCAGTTACCCTATAACAACTATCTTGCTAGACGCATATTGAATTTATTAAATTCAAATGCCGACATCGAATAAAAAAGCTCGATCAAATGGAAATGAACTCATATCGGAAATTCGTGGATCCTGGAATACGGAAAACCTTAAGACGGTTTCTAAAACACCACGAATTACCGAATTTAAGTCCAACAAATGGAAACGATTCTGAAGAAGAAATATCATCAGATTTCGCCACACATGCATACTCAAGTCATGACCACCGATGCAAGAGATGCTTCACAAATATTAAACAATATGAGAAAAACATACTTACCAATAATTACCGAAAACATTGACCCAGCCGCCTCTCTTTCTGGTTAGAACTTGGATGGGAGCTCCACGGCTGCTTCACTGGCGCCTCGTGGTACGGCTGCCACGGAAATAGTTGGTCCCGGCTGCCATAATAACATCATGACAGTCGTTAGTGGGGTTGAAAGTCCCCATAAATGTACAGCGACGTCTATAGTTGGCCTAACGGCTGTTGGCTGAGTACGAAATAAATAAATAAATAAATAAGCCAGAAAATAACAGGAAGAAACTGAAAAACCCATTATCTAAATTACTCGAGAAACTCATATATAAATGCGAAATAGTTCATATATTTAGAAAAAAGCGATATACCATAGCAGTTTTTCTAAAGGCATTTTATAGGGTATGAATCTAAGGCTTAAAGAAAAAGATATTAAACATTACAATGCTAAACTACTTCAAGGCAGTTATATTTTCATATCTGGAAAATCGAAAAATTACAGTCAGAGTCAATTCCTGTCGATCCGAAGTGAAAACTAAACGAGGTGGAGTATTTCAGCTCGCTATCTTGGGTCCGCTCCTATTTAACATCTTTACGTCAGACAGAAGTGACTACTACAGTAGCTCCATTCGTTGATAACACGACTATATTCACACAAAACCCTGATCTAAATGAAGCCATTGCAGAATTACAGCACGCGGTTGATAAAATGCATTCATCGTTTAGAAAGTGGAAGCTACAAATGTCTCCAAAAAAATTTCATCCAAAAATTATTGCCTTGAGAAAACTGACTAATGCTCGCAACATAGAAATGAACGACAGTATAGTATGGAATCCGAAAGACTGCTATTAATATGTAGGTCTCCATTTGGCTACACGGTTAAATTGGAACTATCACATTAATCACACACCAAGTTGAGAAGTTTCCCCAAAAGGAAAAATTAAAGAATACATCAGAAAATGTAGCGAAAGGAAAATATAAGGAGTGAGCATAAATAAGAGTGATATAAAGTACCTGAAGCTAGAGTAACCCCTGATACTATCTCTCAAAGATTTAGGTGGAAAAGAAACTAGGCGGAACAACCAAAACGACTTATACGAGTGTCAAGCTACAATTATTGAGAATAAAGAAAACAGTTAAAAAAAAATATTTTAAATATGCTCAAAGTAATTCCCTTCAGCAATAATACACTTCTTTCATTTTACTGCTTAAAAGCTGCCAATCATCTTTAGGAAAACCTTCCAAATAATCGTGAACTGCGGTACCAATCTCTTCCTCAGACGAAAACCTCCTACCCTGCAAATGTTTTTTAAGAACATAAAATAGTCAAAGTAGCACATTGCTAAACCAGGGAAGCACGGCGGGTGTTCTATTTCTTGTATATTTTTTTCAGTTAAAATCTCTAGTGTTAAAGCAGCCGTATGAGACGATGCATTTTCATAGTGTCGCGGAATTTCCTTCTCTGGAACTCGATTGAACATTTCAGGCAAACATTTTTCAGTGTATCATGTAGCTATAACTGTCTTTTGTCCATTTATCTTAATTGACTATACCCGTACTTTTAAAGAATACCGCATACATAACTTTTTCCATAGCTTGCTGCTTCTTGGGCATTGCTGGATGTTTTTCATCTGCTTGAATTCATACACGACACTCTTGGCGAGTGAGTACGTCGAAAAATGGAATATAAGTTTTGTCACTCATCAGAGTATAGGAAAAAAAAAACGTTTGTTTGCCATTACTTAAGAGATATAAAGTTTCATAAATTCTGAAACGCTAAGTTTTTAGGGATCAGAAAGCCAATGCGGCACAAAACGATTGATATTTTTTCTTAAATGTTGGTGATCGTCTAGGCTTGAGTTGATGCTCTATTACCGCATAAGTGGCTTTATCGCCCTCTTCAATTATTTATTAACAGCAGCAAGGTTTTTTTCGGTAACGACCGTGGGAGTATGCACCGCTCCTTTTTGATGCTGAACAAAATTCCTCTGGAATAAAATTTTTTATACTATGGTAAATTAATTGTAACAAAAAAAGATGCGTATTTTCTAAAGGCTGAGTCTAAATTCTCTTTGCACCCATAAGCGCTTAAACAAATTTTAAAGTCATAATAAATCATGAGTCGAAAATTATCTTTGGCTAATTCCATTTTTTTTTACTTTTAATGCCGTTCTAAAAATTAACAACTCGGGTTCTAACTAACGTAACTTCAACAACAACTAAACCTTAAATGGCAGATAAAGAGTTACTCTAAATAACACTGTATGTTTTGTTTTTCACGGCCTAGTAGATTGTCTTATTATCTGTAATTATAGCTTAGAACTTAAATACTTCTAAAAGCCACCCAGATGATGAACCGAATCAGAATCTGATAGAAACTGGAAAATATAAACTTTGTAGGCTAGACTAGAAATTGTGAACTACAAGATTACGAAGGCGCTGCACCGTAAGAGAAACAATAGAGATCGTAACGGAGATTATTAAAGAAGAAAAAAATATCATGTTATCCACAATAGGGAGTCAATTCAACTAGCGCCTACAGAAAGTCAAAATTCCCAAAAAACTGAAACGATGCTCTAATTACATATTTTTTTTTACAATCCGGTGAAAAATTGTTTCTTATCGGTGTGCTTTTGGTATGTTACCTTCGCTGCTATGACAACCATTGAGGCGCGTGTCTCGGTGATGTGTTGACATTGTTACTCTATCTCCTAGGTTTGTGTTTTTGAGTTGAGCAGAGTTAATTTGGTGTGAATGGTCTCACTGAGCACTATTCCAATCGCCAATGCTGCGGAAAAATTCCGACCCCCCCCCCCCCCCCCCCCCCCGCGGGATTCGAACCGAGGACTTTCTTAATGCAAACTTAGTGCTTTCCCAGCTTCTTGTCAATATATATTTTGTTTTATTATTATTATCAAGTTGATGTAGTACCGCAAGGTGGAGCACCCGAGCAAGTTGTGTATATATGCGCCAATAAATTGAATGTCTAAAAACACTGAAACTGCTGCGAGTTTAAATAGCTCTCAATGCAATATGGAGGTACAGTCAGTTAGTTTTGCGGAACAAATTGACTATATGGCTAAGAATATAATAATAAAAATAACAAGAGACAAGTCACCACTAGGACACAGAATGGCCGGTAGACCCCGAAAGCGATGGAATCACAACCTTATAAACGCTCTAGTTAATTAATTAGCTGGCCATGGACACACGCTTAAAACCACCACGAATGTAGTTTTTCGTGGAGGTTTCGAACGTGTGTCTATATACTCAGCTTATAGCTGCGCATATACGCACGTGCAAATCCGGCACCCTTGCACCACGTGCATTTTATATAGAAGTAAAGCCCGTAATTCTAAGGTAGGTGGTAATAGATTTATAGCTAGATTTGTTATGTTGTGAAGTTTAACGACAGGCGCCCAAAATGTTGTTTCTTGATAAAAATTGTTTTAACCCTAAGAATCGCTGCCGAGTTCTTACTCACGCCATATTTTCTACGGAGGGTCATATTGTTATGATATCGCCAGCTCAGCTTTGTGTACTATTGATTAATTTAAATATTATTAATTGATATGGGTCGAGGTTTTACATTGTGCCTACTTGTTATTTGAATAGGTAAATATATTTTTTAATATACTGGCTTAATTTTCTGCATTGAATGCGCTCGTTTTTAAGCTGCCTCTATCTTTGTACGGAATTTTCGAAGTAATGGGAAATTTCTTAATGCCAACACTTATAGTGACCTAACCTCAACACTTATTATGTGGTACAAATTTAGCAGGCCTAATTTTTAACAATTACATCCGCTATAACTTATTGACGCGTGGCTTATGTGATTTAGCGTAACTAAACAAAGTTAATGTAAACCAATAACATTCGTGAAGAACACCACAGCAATTCTATCACTGAATTTTGGGAAAACTGTATCGGCCCACCAGCAACTCCCTCGATGCCTGGGCCCTTTTCTTATGGTTAGCCTACTTTGGAAGCCTCTTAAAGACTTGCTAATCTGATGCTTCTAGGATGATCTCAACACTTTCTCCGATATGACCCCGATCTGTCATTCGCTCACAGCTAAGGCTCCGCTGTTATACACGAAGGTTGCCGCTATTCTTATGCTTCTATGCCTTCCACTGGACCTTCAGCGAATTACCAATAAACCATCCAGAACCAGATGCTCACACCTTTATCATATGCAGAGGGGCTAACAATGAATTCAAATCCCTGCAGCCTATCCACGATACTGGACTAATATCAAACGCACCATTTACTTCTAAAATCGGTATTTATTTTATATATTTGGTTTAGGTTTTGAGGGAAGCCAACCACCAATAAATTTTTTGTGCCTCCACTTGATCTTACATTGCTTTTTCTTGTGTTTTATTTTAAGCCGAGACTCATACTATACGATTACAGTGTCAAAATTTAAATTATGGCATTTATATTCCATTTTAATATAATATTTGAAGTGCTTAAATCGTCTTAATTCTTATTATAACTGTTTTATTGGATTAAATTGCAATAGTTGCAATATTAGGTACCCACAGATAGATCATATTATTCATTCCTGTCAATTAGCACGATCACATTGATATGTATCATTAAAAAACTTTTCTCAAGTTGATTACTACAACCAATAACTGTACAACCCGGCATAGTGGAATGTTAATTAACCTGAAAATTATTACTTATGTACTGACGGAGTGATTATGATGTGTTAGTCAACCTGTTTAAATGCGTCCTTGGCAAGACAAAGGTCAACCCTTGTGGGCAGTGCGAACGCTCATCGATTGAGCATATCAGCCATCATAATTCTTTCGAAAAAGCTTAACGCTGCCCAAAGAAAATGCAGAACCTACGAGGTAGCAGCCTATTCAGCATTTAGCCACAAACAATTCCGATACTTCGTGGAAGATCGACATTTCAGTTTGTTTACACTACAAGGCAGCCCTCCGGCTGTGACTAAAAACCTCTGATCTACGATTTTCTGAAAACGCACGACCGTTTCTTGCTGAGATGGTTCTTAAAATAATAAAAATCTCTTTCTTTTGTATACATTGAACTATTAAACGACTTCGTCCATTACCTCCGTTTTTTATTTATTTTTGGGTGAGTACAGTAACAAGCTAAAGTATTATTTTGTTTAAAGTCGACTGCATGTTTATTAAAGCGCATCTACCTCTATCATTGTAAAGTCGAACTGCAGAAGAATGACTAAATATGAAGCTCCGACGGCAATTAACTGAGAAAAATAAATTGTCAGTAATAATGGACAGCTAAATTATTCAATCTTGATTCTTACGCAATAAAGTAAAGGCGTATTAACGACGAAGAGACCATCAACTGTAATTTCAAGATTTTCGTGCAAAAGTTCTAAGGAAAATGCTTGAACCTGCAATAAAGTAATTTCAAGGTATTTGAATAAAAATTTAAACTGTCAACATACCTGCTTCTTTAGTTGAACATTGGTGGTTACTGACGTTATTTTGAACAAAGTATTTCGTACTAAATGTGCCTGAAAAAGATAAGTTTTATCAGAACTACAAACAAATATAATCTAGCATAAAGGTAATGCTGAAAGAATCTATAAATGCAGTTATTGTCGTATATGCAAGTGTAACGCACTGTTTCATTTGTGCGTTTTTTGCGATCGGTTCCTCGATGCTGGCTGGTATCTCAATTTTAAATTACCACGCGAGCATCTCTTTCCGACGAACAGCGCGTCAAATGTTGAACTTCCGCAAAAACCACTACTTTCGACATAAGGTGGCCGGGCTAGATTTTCCGAATGGGACGTCGATTTTGAGCCCTCGACAAGGGCGGCTGTGAATGTCAAACAATTCAAGCCTGCTGAAGAAATTTGAATGCCTTGATCTAAGTAGGCTATGTTTCTTAGCAGTAAATTGTTACTTGTCAACAATTTTGACGAACGCTTCGAGCGGCGTCCACTTGCAATTGCGCGAGGTCGAGTTCCGTCTTTTGGTGAGATATATCCTTGTTTTCGCTTTGTTTCGGTACTAATTAAGTAGTAATTATACCTTTAACAACCGGCGTATCCTGACTATAATAGTTGTTGGAGTTGTCTATTATGGTCGATCAGCACGAATTTTGAGGTAAGGTCTTACAAGATAAAATTCAACCCAGGAATTCAGCGCTCCACAGAAGTCTTCACATCTGCGACTGCTTCCGACGGCCTCTGAAGAGCATCTCATACCACAGTAAGCACATGCAGTTCGAGTTCAGCGTTTTGATGGTGTCGATAAGGGCAATTTGCTTGCTATGAATTGCGTATCTTTGAAAGAAAGGCCTTTGAATATAAAAGCGGACGTGTTAATGTAATTCATAGCGCTAGTGCGTTTTCACCTAGGGATAAGCTGAAGCATGTATGTACCCTGTACAAAACTCCTTGCGCAGTGTGACCTTGAGCGCCCGGATTATTTTACTTTCAAGTCGGTCGAAGTGTGTTCCATTTCAATGGACTGGATGTTGGCAAGACATCCAGATGTGAATATTTTTTCACCTATTATAACTTATAACTTGTAACTGTGATTTGTCGAATGATGATGACTCCCGTCACCAATATTCTGTTTAGTGCTGTAAAGCTGTAAAGCATCAGGCTTTATCTGATTTCATTTGTTACTTAACCATCTGGGTTTGTGAACCTATTGTAAATAATTTACATGTTATTGATGACATGTTAGTGAAATTAAATTTTTGCTTCTGTTACTGGTTAAGCGTTGTTATCTTGTCACTACTCTTCATGAACTTGTTCGTTTTTTATCTAGGTGGTGAAGTTAAAAGATTAATAAGGTAGGTGGTGATTTGGTTGTTGGCTAGATTTGGTTTGTGTTATGTTTGACGACTGGCTCCCAAATTTTTAATGTTGGTAAGATTTTTTATAACCCCAACGACCGCTGCCTAGTCCTTGCACACACATAATTCTGCCGAGATTAGAGCTAGCCAGGGCTGTAATATTCCTAGTTTAAGGGTGGTACACAAGTGATTTATACTTATAAGAAGACAAAATCCCATTTGCTTAAAATTGACACATTTAAACACTATTTTAATGTTTAAATAAATTCTCCAGTATTAACGTACGAAATAAGGAAAATAAGAAATTAACACCTTGTTGTACCAACTGTGTAATTTTTTTTTAAGACGCTGTTAGGAATATAAGTAGTTACCTTTTTATCTAATATGGCTCCAGGAAATATAATTCGTTGATATTTCATCAGATTGCGATTTTAGACCTTTTTCGGTACTATACAGTTGTAATTTATAAGTTATCAGTCAGCCGCATGTGATTTATGTTTCAACTTCAGTTAGTGTAAAAATTCCACTCTTAGTATTTGTCAATCCGTATTTTGTTTTGTAATTCAGAAATATTTCACATGAAATGACCTTGGATTTATTAAGAACTGAATGTAGAGATATTTAGTTTATTATATATAATAACGAGAAAGCATATACTCGTTTGGAAAAAGTTTTGAATTTCCAATCAGTAGCTCCGGAGTTAGAATCTTACGTCCGTAATGTTCCTCAGTTCCAAAGAGAATGTGCTCAAAACTTCAACCGTTTAAGGCTGACAACTTATTATATATTACATAACATTTTGAAAGAAATAATTCATAAGATGCGTTATTTCACTCACATTCATGTTTTTTTGAGCTTGGAATGCAGCAGTTTGGTTGGCGGGTGATTCAAAATTTGGACGTCAACACTCGGGTTGAGAATGAAAGTGTCAGCTTAAACAACGGCTACGGTAAAGCAGCGTCGGTATTTGGGAGCCGTGAAAAAATTGTTTTTCTTCGAAATTTACATGCTACGCCGGCTCAGGGTGTCGTTCTACGGGGTGGCTGCTATATAGTGTGTGACGTAGAGGTAAAGAGTTTTACGATTTGTAAGCTATGCTGTGGGAATGTCACATTCAACGACAAGTCAAAACCACCTCTAATGGTCTAAAAATTATTTCTGGTCCACCGAGGGATAGCACCTTTAACACACCCTGTCAGATAACAACCTTGCTTTCTACGCTGACTCACTTGTTTTCTCCAGAACTTGAATGAACTACCAACCTCCTTTTTAACGTTTAAATATCCTATTTAAGATAGTTTCTGAATTCTTTTTGGGGTGTTCGAGTATTCAAGCTCTTTGCTTCGGTGTTTCTCCTCATTAACTAATTAAAAATTAAAAAATATATTTAAAATTTTCCTGCTCAATGGCGTAATTGTACTTTTCCTGAAACCACTACCTTTTTGATTTTATAAAACCGATGTATCAGCACCAAAGTTTGAAGAAATAGTCTTGTTTGTCTAGGTCGACTTTATAGGTTAAGATTATAGTGTATGTAAAGCATCCTATGAAAGCTGAGATAAATGACTACTATCAACTAACAAGTTATTTTGTAAAAAGTGGATTTGTATTATATCATTTGGGAAAATTCATGTTTTAGTTTAAGGCGGTCCGAAACTCGAAGAAGGATAAAGAACTGGTAGGTTTAGACATCTTATGTATAAGAAATGTAATTATTTATGTTGTCAGTAATAATAGGACGAGAGGTCAAAATGTTGCCGACAATAATTTTTGCGATTCAGATACGAGTTTCTGCGGTGACGAAAATAACGACGAGTGCTTGCACCAGTCGTTATTTTCTAAAGCAACAGAAACGAGACAATCTGAAGAGCAAAAATTGTCTGCAATATTTCGACCTAGAGTCCTATTCGTCTTGAGAATTTAACTTTTCATTAAAAAATAGTTACAGAAAAAATTGTCGTTGACATAAAGCTCCTCGAAATATTGTCACTACAATAATTGTTACAGAAAAATTGTCGCTGAAATAAAGCTCCTCGAATTATTGTTGCTGAAATAAAGCTCCTCGAATTATTGTCACTAAAATAATCGTTGGATTGGTAGTTTATTTTTAAATTGAAGAATGCCATTGGTTGACAATGACACCAGTTACATTGTCAACTAAATAACATGTGTAGTAGTATAAAATTCTAGAAAATTACTTTTCCGTTGATCGTTTATTTATGGGTTTCATTAATGTATAGAAAATCGTCTATTAATGACCTTATTAATGATTTTTTATTAACAAACGATTTTTAAAAATCGTTTATTAATGACCCCTACTAATGAATTATTTTTTATTAATAGACGATTTTGGTATAAGTAATCAAAGATACCATTAATGTCAAAACTTTGTGTGTCAAATTGTTTTTATGGAATAAAGTTAGATTTTCTTTAAATTAATAAGATACGATCGACGAAAAAATATTGTAACTAACTCGCGTGTTAATCGGCGATTAATAATCTCTACAATTAACTCGCTAGCGCTGGCGTGTAAAAATGTCTCGCTTATTAATCGCTCTCACTAACATACTTGTTTGTTAAATAACTACAAAATAACTAACTTTAAACTACCTACCTTGTTCGTAACTGTAGCACATAACAGTACTATTGCTGTAAGTTCCAGTACATAGTAGAATATTAAAACGAGAATAAAAATATGTTCAGACAAATATTCGGGCTTGTAGTAAGTAATAAGTAATAAAAAAAATATTTTCGTAACAATTACACCAGAAGCATGTAATATGTGTATCAACAAAGGAAAAGAATATATTTTATTTATATTTTTTGTTATTCCACACAATTCTTGATATATTAGCACTGCGTTTGTCAACGTCTGAGATTCAATGAGTCTCAAATTTAAGTGTTTATCTACTTTGCCACAGAAATATTCGTTTAGGCCCTTAAATCGTATTATTAACGCACCAAGCCAGGCTACAATACCAGCTTCTATTGCAACGGCATATACGGTAGCTGTTAAGACTATGATATTCCAAAAGATATCTTCTATAAACACTTCCATCACGGTGGGTGCATAATATACGGACACTGCAATGCAAACAGTCACGCTTATGGAAATCCAGAGAAATACGTATTTTTTAGTCCTTGTATTGTTAATTATTATGTCGAGATTCGATGCATATTGGTCGACAGAGATGGTGTCCTTCCAAGTTTCGATTACAACCTTCTCGAAGATTTTGTGGCTAAAAGCACTTATAAGAAATAGTATGACGTTATATTGGAGGTTAAACACTTCTGTAAACAAATGAGAGGTATCAGGCGTTCTATAACTGTTTGCTCTTGTAATATGTATATCAGAAATGATAATACTGATGGCAACTATATAAATAATTGCGTTATACAGTTGGTTTTTACTAGCTTCCATAAACTTCCGGTGTCCGGCAGATCCTTGCTGTAAAAATGGAGCAGTGCCGATCCATTTTTGAAAATTGTACGATAGCGAGAGTGCAGTGCAAATGTCATTCCGGTTACTCATCTTTAGTGGAAAAAGGTAACCTGTGTGGATATTTCTAGGTTATAATAGTTTCTATTGATTACTGTGTAGTGTTACATTAAGGCTAATTGAGTACGCAAGTATAGTATTTTCGTGATTAAAAAAGCTCTCACCGTAGACAAACATTCCACCCGATGTAAATTAGTGGTAAATGACCAAATTACAAAACAGGCTATGAAACTCGTATCTGAGAATCGAGATCTCCAGCTGCGGTGGCCTATAAACATAAGTTCTACAACAAAGCGGCTTGGATTTCAGGATGTATGAAAAACATGATTTTGAGAAACAATACAGCAATACTGCGAATTTCATAACTAAAGCTGGAAATACTGTCTGGTCGATTTAGGAACTCAGAGATTAGGAGAATATTTGATGAGATAACAGGTAGAAAGGATAAACAATGAAGGGTTAGTTAAAATTGTTTTGATGCAGAGACCCCGTGGACAAAGACTGTCTGGAGATGCTGGGACCTCTATACCTGGTCTGTGTATTGTGGGTTACAAAAGTCTCAGGGCCAGCTTTACGTACTTTCGCGTGACTTTTTATTTGTCATTGTAGATATGTATAAGGCATAACATATTCAAATTTGTGGTTTTATTCCAAGTGTGGAATACCATACTATTTCCAGTTCTTTCCGTATGGTAAGATATGTTTTCTGGACTAACTAGTTTTATTCACTGATAAACTACCCGTTTTAAGTGCAGGTACGTTCTGTTGCAGAATAGTTGAAATAGGTGAAATTTAGTAATTCACATCATGAAAGTTCTGGGTTCTGAGGATAGCGTGGCCAAGACTAACTTAAATAAAAAGATATCAAAAAAGTGATTGAATACAACAAAAGAAACAATAAAAGCAAGAAGGAATGACGAATAGTGCAGTTCACATATTTGTAAAATTACAATCAAAGGTGTTACCATTTATTTACTGATAAGGAATAAAATGATATATTCAGTTTCAACCAATATTCTTTATATTAAAAGTAAGTTATTCTTAAATGTCTTATTTAGTTGCGTATGGGCTTACAAATTATGGCAACATAAAGTTGCATGAAAGGGGTTTTTGCAGTATTAAATAATGCCAGTAACACTGTAACGTTTCGACCAGCGGGAACGCGTTTTTCTGAATTAAAATTAATTCGCGCGTTCTCCCCTAGCGATTTCTACGTTACGTTACGAGTTTGAAATTTTGGCCAGCGCGGCTAATTACGTCATCGAGAGATCTCCGCTCCACGTATGCGCTGCTCCCCACTTATAATGTTCGAAGTGGTTGCTAGATGCACGAAGCACGAAGAGGGGCCGATAAAAGCTGCTTCGCGACAGATTCACGAGGCATTCCTTCGCATTCATTTAATTCCCTTCCTTTCCTTCCTGTTCCTGTTCCGACCGTTTACGAGAATTTTTCCTTTACACTTGGCAATCTTGCGTCCTGAGTTTTCCTGTAGCTAAGTTGAACCGACGGCTCCAATATAGGAGGCCGTGTTTCTAGCTAAACCCGAACAATTCCTCTTTTTGAAAAACCAGCTCCTGGAGGCGACGATCTTTATTGAGAACCGCTTCGCTGGTTTGCCCTGTTAATATTATAACCTGAATTCAGCCTAAAATTTTAACCCAAGCTCCGTCAACAAATACCGTCAAACGGGGTGAAATCAATCGGCAGGGGTGAAACCAAACATCACGTATATTTTGGCTAATGTTTTTAGTACTGGCAATATACAGCAGTCGGCGCGCGGCGAAAGCCGACAAGTTACTGCAGGAAATATTAGTCTTTAAGAGAGCAGGCAAGAAGAAGGTTTATTTTGTCGGTCCGTCGAGATACGTAGGTTGTTTTAGAGGTGTAAAAAAAGTAGTTTTTAAAACTTGTGGAAACGTTTGGTTGTGCAGGGTCACAGAAAAGAGCTGTGAAAACGTGGTAAGTATATGTGAGTTTAACTATTATCTGCCCCTAGTAGTAAAAAGTTTTTAGTTTTTTATCAACATTGTGTAATTTTTTATTTACATTTTTATAAAAAGTGGGGAAATGGTGGGGTGAAATCGATCACTAACTAATTGGTCTAAATAAAGCTCTCTTTGTCATTAAAGTTTTTTTGTGAGTTTGTTTTGTAGGAAATAGAAGTACTTTTAGTAAGTTCTTTACACTAACTCCCCTCGCCCCCTCCCAGTCTCATCATATGTGGTATAACCGAGGGTATAACCAATATGTTTACGTTTTAATTTAGATTAAAAATGCCCCGAAAGTATACGAAAAAACTGGGCCCTACAAGAAAACAAGTATATAACCCAGTCTACTTAAAAAGGGCGGTTGAGGCGGTCAAACGAGGGATGCCTATAAGAAGGGCGGCGGAAAACTTTGGAGTACCATACAGCACGGTGTATGATAATGTCCGTGCGCCTGCCGAACGAAAAATTGGAGGCCAACCGGCTCTATCTGCAGTTGAAGAACGCAAGCTAGCAGACGCTCTTCTTCTGTGTGCTGATTGGGGGTTTCCCTTCAAAAGCTACGATGTGAGGTACATGGTACAACAATACTTAACAAAGGCTGGAAGAACCGAGAAACGCTTTGAGAACAATTTTCCAGGAGTCGACTGGTTCAAATCATTTATGGGCAGACACGAGGATTTGACCATAAAGTTAGCCGAAAACACAAAGAGGGTCAGAGCAGCGGTAACATATGAGGTAGTTCAAAAGTATTTTACCGAATTGGCCACTACCATCGATGACGTTCCTCCCGCTAATATTATAAATTATGACGAAACAAACTTTTGTGATGACCCGGGCCAAATTTTGGTGGTTGTCAGAAAAGGCAAAAAACATGCTCATAGAGTGATTGATACCTCTAAATCAAGCTCGAGCGTAATGTTCGCGGTGGCAGGAGATGGAAAATTATTACCGCCCTATATTGTATACAAAGCCAAACACATGTATGAAGGTTGGACGGAGGGCGGCTTCCCAAATGCCCGGTATAACAGAACCCTAAGCGGCTGGTTTGATGCCGAGACATTTGAGGACTGGTTCATGTCCATTGCACTGCCATATTTTAACTCACTGGAAGGAAAGAAAATTATGTTAGGTGATAATCTCTGCAGCCATTTAACAGTCAGCGTTGTAGAGGCCTGCGAAAATAACAACATTAAATTTGTTCTGCTTCCTCCCAATTCAACCGACTTACTGCAACCTTTGGATGTTGCCTACTTCCGCCCCCTTAAACATGCATGGAAAAAGACCTTAGAAGATTGGAAACTTAAAAATAGGGGAGTCCTGCCAAAAACCGTTTTTCCAAGACTTTTAAACGCAGCTATTGATAAAGTCGGTTTAAGAAGTGGGGAAAACACAAAAGCAGGCTTTAAGGCATGTGGTATAGTCCCCTTTAATCCAGACCAAACGCTAAAAAAAATAAGTCATTTAAAAAAAACAGACAATTCTGAAATTGAAAATGAGGTAGAGCAAACATGGAGTGACACAATTGTTTCCCATTTAAGACAATTAAGAACAGGAGGAGAAAGCGCTCCGAAACGAGGCAAAAGAGTAAGCGTGGAACCTGGCAGGAGTGTTTCTGTTGGGGATTTGATTAATACTCTTGTGGAGAAAGAACCTCCAGAGCAGGAGGAAGAAATGGTTGAGGACCAATCCCCTGGAATGTCCCAAGATTTGTCAGATCTTTCTGATGTAGAGGAGGTCCAGAATAATTTCGATGTAAGCAGTGAGGAAAACAATGACAACCAAATTTTTGGGCTTGGAGACTTCGTGATAGTAAAGTTTTCCACCAATAAGCGAGACAGATTTTTTGTTGCTAAAATTGAACAAATTAATGAGACGGACAATAACTTTACTGTCAACTGCTTACGAAAAAAAATTACGAGTACAAAAAAAGAAACATTTTTTGTATACCCCAATGTGCAAGACATATCCGAAGTCAAAAAGGACCAAATAATGAGAAAAATGTTTGAAAAATCCTCAAGAAGAGGGCAATATATTTTTAAAAATCTTTTTGAATATAATCTTGAATAGCATATTTTTTTATTTCTGTTCATTTTTGTTTGGTTGTTGTAGGTATCTACCCAACCATTTTCTAAAATTTTTATAGGATTAAGATTTTTGTTGGTTCTCTGTTAAAATATTAATTAGTAGAAAACATTGAAGAAATAATTTTTAAGTTTTAAGATAAATATGTACCTTTCTGATAATAAATACACGTTTTTCTACTAGTTTTTTTAACTTTTTTTAAATTTAAAAGCGAAAAAGTTAAAAAAAAACAAAGATAAATGATCGGTTTTACCCTCGAAGTTGCTAAAGTCAAATATACGTGAAATAAAAGGGGTGATCGGTTTCACCCCCTAATACAGGGTGAAACCGATCAACCTTTAAAAAATATATAAAAAAAACTACTGGGGTCTATTTTGACAGTATTGGCAGTTATAAATGCTCGAAACTTCAAGCTTTAACATATATTTTTTTCGACTTTTATTTTTGTAACAAATCCGAAAAACACGCAAAAAACAGCAAATTTTGACCGGTTTCACCCCGTTTGACGGTAGTTGTAACAATTTCCTGAAAGACATGGAGGCGACGACTCGTTTACGAGGCCGTTTCGCATGCTTCTCGTAATAACTAAGCCAGCCACTCAGCGTAATTAAACTCGAAACAAACATATTTGAACTCATAATTCAAAAGGGGGCTTTCAAGCCGCAAATTTTCTCAACGATCTGTATATGTGCTAATCTCTTTAAACACAGATATTTAGCTACCTGCTAGACTTCCCGATGGACGTAGAGGAGCCGTCCACACAATCACCTGACTACGCCGCTTCGTGGAAAGCATCCCCGACGTCTGCAATCCTCTCGAGGTCGTGTTCCAGCTGGAAACCACCGTCGACTTTTCATTCTATGACACCCAGTACAAACACAACTGCCCAATTCACAGGGGGCTTGCCGAATCTCCCACACGAGCCGGTTTTGTTAGTAAATAACCCAGCCGAATTAACATATATTTACAGTTACACGTGCCTTTGACATTGTGACCGAGATTCATGCTTGAAAGTTGGCACCGCCGGTATCAACTTCGACGGACCGAGTTCCTGACCAGTGGCGTCCCGTCAATTTTCCAAGGCTCAAACTGTAAGGCCACCAACGCACGGATGCATGACGGTTTGCAGGGACGCTAGGTGTTCGCAACAGGACGTCTTGTATAACTGCTCAATTTAATGTAAAATACATTTTATTTTTGTTCTAATGAATAATGCCTATGTTTGTAAATACATTACAATATAATTAAACTGTCTAAAATTATCCCGGTGTTTGTTTGCTGGTCTCAAAGTGTATATCTGACTGAACCAAATTAACTCCGAACGAGAGAGCTACCCGATGGTGATTAATTAATTCAACGCCCTTATTACCAGAAGGGCGGAAAGTTACAACATCACATGAACTTTAGAAAGCTAATAAGTCTCTAAAAATTTACTAATTTATATTCTCACAGTTGTTCTTAAATTTTGCTTCACTATCTAATTGCTACTGTCCTTTTCTTCGTGATCTAGAGATAGAGGGTAAGATTCTTGTAACATATTGTAATGTTGTTATATAGTAGCTAAATAGAATTGTATAACGATTACTAAATATGAAACTCCCGACCCAATCATCTGAAAGAAAAGTAAATATAACTATTTGAAAAGAAGCGTTATTTTTTGTTATTATTAGGTCTTACAGCAAATATTAACAGAAGGTTTAAATTAAACCAACCGTTAGCCGTAATAGTAACTTCATCGTGCAGCAACTGCAAGGAAAAGGTATGAATCTAAAACAACAGAATTTGGAGTTAATGATCTAAGGCGTTTCATTAATTACCTTTCTTCTCAGTTCCGGTATCCTATGGCAGGCTGTTGCTTTGAGAAGAGTTGTTTTTATAGAATGAGCCTAGAATAATAAAAACATAAATTGTTCCTTTAAAATAATAAGTTCGGTTTAATTCAATGTGCAATAATTGTTAGGTCATGAGATTATGAAAGAATCAACTGCGTATGTAACGGGTTTTGTTAATTTTACATATTGGAAGAAGTAGATAAAAAGTAGAACAAAGAATGCACTTTCAACCAACGACACGACTCTTATTAAACTTCCTCGGAATAAGGTTGCTCCCGGCTCAGTTTTTCTCCATCTGATATTGTGCATATTTTGGTTTATGACATCAGATATTTTAAAATATTTTACTTTTAACAAAGAAGACAACTAAGGTTAGATTCTTTGTTGGACAGAGCATCGATTTCATTTCTAAATTGCATTTTATTTATATACTCGGGTGGCACTAGGAAAGTTTTGCAACCAGGGTCCGAGAGACAGTGGGATGCCGTTAACAGTGTCATGTTTCTGCTGTCTGTTACGCTGCATACAATTCTTGGTGACTATCAAAATGTTTAAAACATTGTTATATATCGACTTGCATTCATTAGGTGAAGAACAAATGAGGAACCGTATTGCCTGGTTGCGGTAAATTCTGATAAAACTTGAAAATTGAACTTCTCGTAACGTCATTAGTATCGTGGCAGGGGTTCAAACATGGCTGACTACTACAATGTATCCACGAGCTTACGCAATATGCCTCCAGTCACAATCCGAAGATAATGATCAGTAAAAAAGAAGATGATGTCCGTGTTGTTCACAGCAATAGAAATTTTGGAGTGCGTGATGTTCAAGACACAAAAGAAGCTTCAGTCCAATCCGAAGATCACGGTAACCCTGCATCTGCATTGCAAACAATTCTTCATGACCACCTAAATGTTTGAGAGATTTGTTCTCTATCCTCAATCCACATTCATTAGCTAAATACAAATAAAACACCGTGTTGCTTGGTATCGGAAAATCCTAGGAAAGCTTAAGAACTGAACTTCTGGTGACGTCAGTAGCATCGTGGTAAGTGATCAAACGTGGCCTTATTACTACGATATCTCCACGAACTCAAACAACATGATTTGGATTTCGAAGGTAAAACAGTTCTAGTAGTCCAAGTAGATTGCGACAGTGAAAGAAAGGACGATTTCTGTACTCTTCGTAGCAAGGGAATTTTTTGAGTTCCTGATATTGGAGACACAGAAGAAGCTCCAGTCTAATCCGAAAATCACGGACTACCTAATTTGTTTGAGAAGTTTGTTCTCCATCGATCCCTCTTCATTAGCTTAATAGCAAATAAAGCACCGTGTTTTTTGTTATCGGAAAATCTTGGGGAAGCTTAAGAACTGAATATTTAGTGACGTTAACAGCATCGTGGTTGGTGATCAAACGAAGCCGTAATACTACGACATCCCCACGAAATCACACTACATGATGTAGAAGTTCGAAGATGAATTAGTTTCAGTCACAACCAGAGGATCACAGTCAGTGAACGAGGGAACGATTTCCAGCTCCTGGTAGCCAGGGGAATTTTGGAGTGCCGGACTGTGGAGACGAAAAAGAAGCTCTAGTCCTATCAGAAAATCACGGACGGTATCCCTTCACACAAATATTTATCACTACCTGAATTTTTGAAAAAGTGGTTCTATATAGATCCCATTTCATTAGTTGAAGAGAAAACGAGCTACCGCGTTGCTAAGCATTGAAAATTCTTGAAAAATCTAGAAAATTAAACTACTCGTGACGTCAGTAGCATCGTGGTAGGCAGTAAAACGTGGCTACATGACTGCGATATCGCCACGAACTCACACAACAGGATGTGGATGTTCGAAGATAAAACAGTTCCAGTCACAATCAGAAGATCACGACCAGTGAAAAAGAGGATGATTGTGGAGTGCGTGATGTTGGAAACGCAGAAGACGGTCACTGATAAGTGGTGCACATCTGATTAATGCGTGTCTTGTCTCTTTAGCTGGTTGAATGTGCTTTTATACTCTCTCTATAGACCTGATCCTGCACACTCTGATTTCGTCGTTTTTCCGTATGTGGCGAATCGATTTAAGGGAAGACGATTTTCAACTAATGAGGGCTTGCCCTAAGCATGTGATGAAGAATGTGCCTCGCGTTTAGAGGAAACGTAGCTAGGTTGGTTCGACAATTGGTTTCGAAGATTACAAATGTGTAAAAGTGCAAATAAATAAAAACTTTTGTAAGCTTTTCTAGTGTCTTGTAATTGCCTACTACTTTCGAAAACAATAGTTTAAGTTAGATGGGGGCATGAGTGAGTATTCACTCATGTAACGCACATTTCACGCTTGCTTTAAACTCTCACGTTCGCGCACGCTCACGCTGACGTTTACTCACGTTCACGGCGTGACCCGCCAGTCACGACGTGACCCTCAGCGTTTATTTGAAAATTCAAATTCAGATGAACAGAATGTTCAATATTAAAATCAATAAGGGACCCGCAACAGAACTAAAACCTGTAAAATAAATCATTTACGTGATATGCTGCAATCAGAATAGTAGGCACAAAAAGAAATAATGAAAATGGCTTCCAATAGCTTACAACAAATGATAAATACTGTTTTCTCGCAAAAAAGTTTCTTGCAATTGTCTTCAAGGTCATTACTTTTAATACCAAAAACTGTCATTGGAATTGCCGTTTTCCTTACTGATACGAGTTAAAGAAAGTATATGTTGCTATTGAACACATTTAATTCCCAGGTTTAAAAGTAGACACAACATTCACAACACAACACAAGTGCGAAGCTCCGTCGCTGCAGGCTGCCATATGACGGGCAGCGGAGAAGTGGGGCACCCTGCAGTATTTTATTCGTTACTAAATATTTAAAACGTGAAATTAACGCCTTGGATATTTTCACTCACGTTCACGGCCTAATCATCAAATATAACTCACGTTCACTATTGAACCCGCTGTGATTCGGCGTGAGCCGACTCTTTTCACATCACGTGCCCATTCCTAATTTAAGTAATGTTGAATAGTTTTATTTGCACATTCACTCTAGTTTCATAGAATACGACACATTTCTGCTCAGCTTGTTTTTATTTTAGATATTCAGCAATGGCTTCTTAACCTGTGAGACAACAAAATTAAAGAACATGATATAATTTTGATCGTCGATTGTGTTCAATAGTCAAGATTATCTTTTTATAAATTTCTAAATAGCAAAAGAAATCATTGTACATGCAATATTTCTAGTGTACATTGGAAGTTTGAAGGTTAAACGATATTTCTGGATTATGTTTTGCACCATTTGAGTTCGTTGGAATACCTGTGCAATACGAGAGACTCTCTTTGAAAAATGCACGACTAACGTATGGATGTCTACACACCTTGCGAAGGCGTTAATTAAAATGTTATCTAATAGCAACATTGATAAAGATGACATGCAATTATCAAGCGCCTATACTAAGGTCAAAAACTTAAGTACGTCTAGGAGAATAAGTACATACAGTATTTAGCGAAACGTGTATTAAAGCTGTATCGTGTGCAATCTTTACAGGATATTCAAATAAGTCTTTGAAGATATGGATATGGGTTGATGTTAAATGGGTAATCATCAACACGCTAACGACATTAAATTTATCTGTGATAACTTAGATATGCTTTCATAACTTGTAGATCTACATTGTCGAAGTAGAAATTGACGTGAATATTAAGATAAACAAAATCCTGGGAGTATCATAACTTTATTCTTATATTTTTTAATGGCAAGCTTAAGATCAAGTTAAGATTGCTCATAGTAAACTGCTGTATTTGAAATGTTCTTTTATACGGAGTGCATACATGGACTCTAAAAGTAAGTTTTTTTGAACCGTTTAGAATTTAAAGAATCCTAGGAGTTTGTCAGGACATTTTAAAAGGTCATGGTCATGCGACTTTTTCGAGTGTTTTCTGTTCAGAAATTATAACTTCGCTGTAAATAGGTTTTCCAGTCATTCTTCTACGTGTTTTAGTTCGTTAATTTGTGTGCAAGCAGCTGTAACGGTCGCTGTAATTTTCTGTCGTCCATAATTACTTGTCTCGCTTATTTCGAGATTTGGTACACAGCTTTGTTCTAGAAAGTTCGTCGAGTTAAGCCAACGGCAAGCTTTTTCTTGCTCGTGATTGGGTAGGGTCGCTCAAACATCGGCAAACAGGTTTCCCCTGCACGCCGCGTTTCTAACGCGTTTGGGATGATAGCGTGACTTCGGTTTTGAGTCAGTCTGTTACCGGCCGTGTTTGTAAGCGCTTCGAGAGCTCGGTTCTGTGGACCGCCCCTCGCGTTTGCGCGGGGGCGGCCAGTGAATGTGCTGTAACCGCGTGGCTTGGTTTTTTACTCCCTTTTACGATAAAGGAAGTATTGGATTCACACCAAAAATCAGAAATTAAGTTTTCAATAAATCTTTACATTTTAGAGTCCCCTGAACCCAAAAAACATATTTTTTTTATTGGTCTGTCTGTGTGTCTGTAAAGAGAATATCTCCAAAACAAAAAGAGGTATGGCGTTGAAACTTCATATATAAGTTTTTGTGCTATGTAGATGCGACACCAAACTTTTGAAGAAAATCGCATTACCGGAAGTATGGGTTTACTCTGTAATTTTTCAGTTTTTTAGATTTTTTGAAAAACGGCTTTAACGATTTTCTCAAACTTTACAAATTTATTACATTTTGAATGGGTATTGATGTGAGATAGGTGATTTTCCAGTTGAATACTTCTAAAATGGGTTTATTTTGTTTTTTAACTCCTATTTTAAATAGAACACCAGGTATATTATTATATTTATGAATTCAGTTTAAAATTCTAGAGAAAATTTGTCCCTTCAACTAACGCTCTACTTTGTACCGTTTGTTGTAGAATTGGTAATTTTTGAAAATTTTTGACGAATGCTTAAAAATTTAAAATCAAAGTTTTGGTTAATTATAAGATCACTGTAAAAGGAAGTTGTGTGCGTGTATCACACCAGATTGTTTCCTTTTGAGAGTGCTCCGTGCCTTTGGACGTGCGGTTGTTTAGTGACCCCTTTTGTTCTTGTGTCGACCGACGCTCTGCATTTTCCTGTGCTAGGCAGGCTTCATACGTTTCCTATGGGGAGTGAGCGTCATCATCCTGTACCTCTGCAGCTTTGCGGCTTTCCTTGCACTGTAGGCGAGCCCGACACCAACGACGCGGCCAGGCTAAGCTACAAATGTACAATGTACAATGTAGCGTGTGTAGTAGTTTAAATTACGCATTTCGCTCCTTTAGAGCAAATGTCAGTCTACAGTTCAGACTACTTTAAATTAATCATTCATGTTTGCAAGCCAACGAACGGCTCGCGCTATATTTGTAATTAATCATTCATGTTAACAGCTCCGGTTATCTTAAATCAATAATTCATATTACCAGCCAGGCTATTTTGAATTTATCGTTCATGTTTACTGCCAGCCGGCAGCTCGGAGCATTTGTAGATAACCATTCATGTTAACAGATCCCGCTATTTTAAATTAATTATTCATGTTACCAGATCCGGCAATTTTAAACTAATCATTCATGTTTACGAGACAGCCGCCGGCGTGAGTCTCTTGCAGGCGCTCTTAGAAGCAGATGCGAGCCGCCCGAGTTGGGGCTGTGTACCAATTGTTATTTTAGTAGTAAGGCGACCTCCCAGCTGGGCTCTTAGCTATAGTGCCCATTTGTTATTTGCCATTTTTAGCTGTGTACGCTGACTGCGTGCTGTAATATGTTGAACCAATAGAGCGGTTTACTGTGCGTTGTTTTATGATTTTCCTACAAATTTGTGTATGTATATTTACAAGTTAAATTATATACTGTGTCAGATTTATGTTGGGCGGAGCATGAGAAAAGTTGATAAGCGTCGCAAGTAAGTCAGTGCGCTCGTCGCTGCAGTGTTAGAAGTCGTGAGGCTGTTCTTATATTCTATTCCCGTTTAGCTTTGGATTTCGCCAAGTGTAAAGTCAAAAAGTAAGCTCATTAATTTTTCGGTTTCACTGTGGGTCTATCTAAGCATTTTCGTTCTTATTGATGAAACCGGGTGGCGTTCAATTAATTTTGTCTTTAACATCTCTTAAGCCGTTGCCCGTAGGTAATCTGGTGTAGGACCACCCCTCGCCCCACTAATGTTTTGCAGGCATATTTTGTTACGGGCGAGGCAGCGGTCTTAGGTGAGTCATTGTCCCGATTGTGAGCAATATCGTCCGTGCTGGCCGTTTAGGTTTTACGTGACTTTTTGTATGAGCCGGCGCGGTGTCATAAAAGTCGTTTTAAACCGTCACCTTTTCACCACTACCATTTAAGGGGCTTTAGATTTCCACCATTTTCATGAAATATGGTACATATTTTCTTCACATACATTAACAATTATTTTCTTTGGTTCTTTATCCATTAATAGGGGTTGGAAGTCATCATCATTATTTAGATATTTGAGACTGCTACTATATAGATATTTACCTGGTTTGAATTAGTTAAACCATTTACTTAGTTTACGTAGTCACGAAGTTCTTTGTCTTCCTACGTTTTGTCTTATATTTTGGCATTATTCGTAAGACTACCTGGTGTAATATTTTAGCGTCCCATGCGATTCGTGAACAACACTTGTCAAACTTTCCAAGCTATTTATTGAAGGTTTTGTCGAAGTCCATGCCTGTATTTCACTGTTTTATGTTTTAATTTTATATTAATGGAGAAAGTAGTTTGTATTGATTTCACCCTGTATTTTGGTCGTATGAGACCTCGTTTTAACTGTAATGTATATCAACGATCAGCTTATAATAATAAATAAGATTTTCTCTTGATATTATGCTTTTCTTATACTTACATATTGTATTGTTACTATAGATTTTGAAAGAACTTTGTTTTGAATGCTTACTGTACTAGTTTACCAAACTCTCTATTACAGTGTATTTTTCAATATACAAATATTCTAGAATTGAATACATTTTTAAAAGTTTTGAAAATGGAGATATAGCTGAAACTCTAATATGTTGTATCTATCAGCTCTCATGATAACCATATTTTATTTGTATTTATTGTGTAGGTCAGGTAGTATACGTAAACCTTCTTCATTGATAGGAATACTTTTAAATTACTACAACTTACTACTTAATTTTATTCTTCTTCTTCGTTAGCAAGTAGATAATTTTTTTTTATATACGTCTCTTTACAAATCCCTCAATTTTTGTCAGTCTCTTATCACACAGTTTAGACCTGCCGGTCACAGATCATTACCCTATCTCATTGGTGGACATCTTCTTGGTCTTCTGAAATCTTAACGTCTCGTAGGTGTTTCTGTCTACATGTCACTCAAATCTCGCTCTCTCTCTTTCTCTCTCTCTTTTTCTCTCCCAACAACCCTTATAACTTTTGATCGATCTCTTACTTATAAATATCGTCGCGAATTTACTTTCTTGGCGCAAAGACTGCTCCGCTCGTTGTTCTGCGAGTGTATTCATCGACATTTGTGCAAAATCAAGCCGTTGCGGCTTATCTAACACTGATAGTGCTTATCTATCTTCTTTCATACAACAGTAAGTTTTTTTAAACATTTAACTGGTACCCCGCGGAGGGGTTCTATATCAAATATGAACAATAAAAATAATAAAACAAGCAGCTGCGTTTTATCGCCAACAACCTTTGAACCAAATAAAAAGTATCTATTTGACCCAGAAAATTTGATTTCCCAAAAACAAATACCATTTAAACAAAAAGCAAATTGAAGATTCCGGTAACTTTATTGGCAACGGCAAGCATGCTGCAGCTATTAACGCGATGTATACATCTAATCTAACACAGTCCACATCGTCGCCGACCGAAAAGAAAATAAAAGTTCCACCTATTTATTTACACCATGCCGATAAACTAAAATATCAGCAAATACTTGAAGAACTAAAAGAAAACGTTAACAGCGAATTTACAACTATTCGCAAAAACAACCAGTTAAAAATAAATTTAACAAGCATTGACGATTACCGGCGTATGACTTTACACTACAACAAAATAACCTAGGTTATCATACTTTCAAGGACCCGGAAGTCAATAAACTGTCGGTAATAATCAGGAACATTCCAGTATCTTTAACCGAAGAAGAAATAGTAGCTGAATTAACAACCTTAAAATACCCTATAAAAAAGGTTGCCAGACTGTATAATAAAGATGGATATCCCAGCCCTCTGTGTGCTGTGGACCTTGATAACACGCAAGAAGGCAAAAAAATATTCGATCTAACCAAACTTAACTACAGCGTAATTGACATTGAACCACGAAGAAAATCTACTGAAATCCCGCAATGTAAAGAATGCCAATTATTTGGCCACACTCGTAATTACTGTCAGCCAACACAACGCTGTGTTAAATGTACAGAAAACCATCTTTACCTTAACTGTCCTAAAAAAACAAATAAAGACCCACAAGGTGTCAACTGCTTGGAAAAACACCCCGCCAACTATAGAGGTAGCCCCTATTTCATTAAGCTAAAGCGGTCAACAAACTCCAGCCACAGAACACAGAACAGAACCTACTCACAAGCCACCACATCTAAACAGAGTAAATCTCGTAAATCAGTTACCATATCTTGGCCCACGCTAAGAACATTCATTCCACGCTAATCCTAACCAAACGGACGAATCTCAAAACTCAACCGACTTCATCACAACCGTATTAAAAAAACTCGTTGAATTACTCATACCACACTGGAACGCAAACGGTCTTAAATCTCAACGATCAATTTTCATAAATTTCTTAACTCGATATAGCGTAGACATCGCGTGTATAACAGAAACACACTTTATATTAACACAGAACCGTTCCGAGTCCCAGGATATATAGTGTACCAAAATGAAAGAGAAACTGACAAAGCCTCTGGCGCAGTAGCAATCGTAATATAGAAGAAACAACCCAATAGAAGGCTGATAGCCTCCGATATAAATAAACTGTTTGATACTACAGAGGTTACGGTGCTTCTAGGTGACCTAAACTAAAAGAATACCATATGGGAATGCCGCGCGAGCAATTCTGAGAGAATTAGTCTACACTACACTATGACTGATCATAGTATACTTATCTCAGCCCCAAACGAATTTACCTACTACCCGTATAAGCCTGACCATCAGTCCGACATACTTGATGTTGTACTACACAAGAATCCTCAAAAGCCTCTACAACAAACAGTAACAGATGAACTGGACTCTTACCACCTTCCTGTAATCATGGCATTTTATGACTTACCTTAACTAAAGCCATCTAACCCTAAACTTACAGACGGAAAAACTGACTGGTTAACATTTCAAAACATGCTTGATCTCAAACTAAACTGGACTGGACCATTATGTTCTCCTGCGAGAATCGAAACAATAACTCAATACAGGGCAGCCATACAAGAGAGCGTACAATCAGCCACAACTTCGCGCAAGCATAGAGCAACTGCTGTGCACAATGCAACATCTGATTATATCCTTTATCTAATAGACGTGTCTGTCTGGGACGCAGTTTTGTCTGTCCGGGAGGCTGTTTCAGCAGCCAAACCGTAAGAGATAGAGAAAAAAGTTATTAAAGTTATATGTTTGGAATGGTCATGTCAGGTCAGGAACCGAATTTCAGTCACGTGACACTTCCGGTTTTCGAGAAATCACAAAAAAAGCCGTTTTTTAAATAGAACGCGTATTAAATAAAAACTGTTTCAGCAGCCAAACGGAGCTGCGATCCTCTGCGCCTTAAAACTTCGATCGGTTAGGCAACCACTTTGACAGCTTTCAGAATTTTCCGATGCCCTCTGCGCCTTCAAATTTCGATCGGTTAGGCAACCACTTTGACACCTTCCACGTCCGGGTACAGTTTTTATTTAATACGCGTTCTATTTGAAAAACGGTCTTTTTTGTTTTTTTAAATGATACATTTGTCTCACTGGACTGCTAATTGTTATACTAATATAATAAAAAAAACAGATACAGAAGAGAGTGGCAAACAACACACGACCACCCTACTACAAAACGTTACTAAATAAATTAAATCATTTATTTAAAAAGGAGCTCGATAATCTTCGAATAATTACAAAGGTACAATAATTACCTTGAAGGAATACATCCTGGTGATCCCACCATGTGGCTTGCAACAAAAAGATTGCTAAGATAATCTAATGTTATTTACCCGTTAAACTAAAAAACACGACGAAGACAAATAAGAGATATTGGCCACACACCTCGAAAAAGTATTCACAACAAATACAGTCGATTACGATTCCCGCTTCATGACTCAAGTAACCAACACTATAGACAACTTTCGGTTGCAGGAGAACACTGAAATTGCCCCGGTGACTACTCAAGAACTCAGGTTGTATATTCATCGACTTCCTAAGCGTAAATCCCCAGGACCAGACCTGATAAATAATGCAATTTTAAAACATCCAACCAAAAAAGCAGTTGCTTACCTAGCTTATAATAGCAGTATGAGACTAGGATATTTCCCTTTATCATGGAGAACTGCAAACATTCTACCAATATATAAAACTGTAAAGGCCAAGCCAAATTCTGACAGCTACCGCCCCATTAGCTTACTGTCAACCCCAGCTAAACTACTAGAAAAGGTGATCCTCGAAAGACTGCAAAATTTTCTACTCGAAAATGAAATTATCCGAACGCATCAGTTTGGATTTAGACAGACTCACTCACTTAGCACCAACTTCTTAGAATATCGGAAGTAATTGAGAAAGGATTTGAAGAAAAGAAATACACTTCAGCAATCTTCCTTGATCTAAAGCGAGCCTTTGATAAGGTCTGGCTGGAAGGACTCTTATACAAAATGATCCAATTAAACACACAGGTGTATATAATTAAAATTATAGACTCTTTTCTGAACGATAGAACATTTAGAGTAAGGATCGAATCTGTCCTATCTAACGTCAAAACAATAAGAGCAGGAGTACTCCAAAGAAGCTTATTGGGACCAACCCTGTTTAACATTTATGTCCATGACCTGCCAATTGTAGACAACTCTACATTAGCCATGTATGCTGATGATACGGCTATACTAACGCAGAGCACTAACATCGAAACAGCAATAGCGCACCTACTAAATGCAGCAAATGTCACATGCAATTGGTTTCAAAAATGGAAAATAAAAATTAACCCAACCAAATCGCAAGCGTTACACCGGACATTCAACTATCAGAATAAATAATGCTGACATACCCTGGAACTCAAAGGATGGTGCAGTGAAATATCTCGGAGTTCACCTACATGCTAAACTTAACTGGGGATATCATATAAACAAAAAACTCAACGAGTGTCACACTAGATTCATTATATTGTACCCGCTGATCAATCGAAAATCTTATCTCAAAACTGAATGCGCTTTGTTAATTTATAAAGCGATACGTACACCCATATTAACTTATGCCTGTCCAGTCTGGAGCACCGCCCCTAATACATCACATCACTGAAGAAATTACAAACTATGCAAAATAAAGTGTTACGTGTTGCAATTAACTGCCCTTGGTTTGTACGCAACAGCCAAATTCATAAAGAGTTAAGTGTCCCGCTAATAACAGAATTCATTAGATATTTAACTATCAAAATATACGGTACCCCCACCCAAGAAAAGCGCCCTTCCGTGATTTTAAAGAATACTTCGACACTCAACATCACTCCGTGTCGCTAATACGATGAAATGTTATGAACCAGTTATTTATCAAAAAAAAAACTCTAAAAAAATAAAAAAAGCCAAAAAAAAATTTTTTTGCCGACGACCATACCTCAAAAGTTGATGTTTCCTTCATTTTCGAAGGACCTATCGTATGAAAACGATCCAAAACTTCAGAAAGGTTCCTGGCGACCGGAATCGTGTACACATACAAACATACATACCCCGCACAGCACATTTAAGCACCCCCCAATACGGGGGAGGGATCTAGTGGGCTGGGGTCTTCACCAAAAGAGCCGCACAGCCGAGACGGTGATTTGGTATAGTGGATTCATTAGTCGGTCGGCACGAATTTTAGAGATATTTGACTCAGAGTGGTTTTCGATATGAGGGAATTTCAATACTTCGAACACTTCGTGTCGAAATAATTCTTTATAAATATAGTGCATTGCACAAGCGCAACTAGATTAAATATTGGACAAAGGAACATACATAGCAGATTTAAGCGCAAGCTTCCACAGGACAATCTAATTTAATTAGTTTTAAGGAATCTAAGAATTGAAATGTTTGTAAGCCAGAGGTGTGAATGCGATCACTTAATCCTCTCTATAAATTGTTATTACTCTTAGCCATAAGTTGTTTATTATACCAAAGCCATGTATTGCATTTTATTTTGCAGAACTAGCTAATCTCAAATAAAAAAAACTTATAAATATGTTTGCTTTTCGGTCTCTTAACGTTATGTCCATTTTATTGCATTCCATAGCTCTTTGTGTTTTTTTATAGACTACCTTCTTAAATTTCTTTTGTCCTTGTCAAATTTTTAGCACCGTAGCACATTACAGGTAGTACGTATTCGTTAATAGTATATTATGCAACAAGTTTTGAAAAGTGAAGTTTTACTTAACAACTGTTGCTGGTTTGAGTACGAGCGTTAGCGAGTACTTCCACAGGCTTACGAGTTTAGTGAAACCATTTTGCTAACGCGTTTCGTATATTATTTTATCGCATTTCATATTAAATTTTTATATAAAAGTAACATTAAATGTCAAAACATAACCAAGCTGAGCAGAATTCGTTTCTATGTACTAAAGCACAATAGGCAGCTCCAGTTTATGTTATGCACTTGGCAGTACTGAAGCGTATTGTTGGTGGCACTGTAAGTCTATGTCATATTCGAGGTTATCAAGTTGGGTTGCTAGAGTTGCTATATTGTAATGGTCGCTACGGTGCCACATTACTAAACGATGTTGCATGTAGAAATGTAGTACATTACCATATGAAATGCGATAAAGGTGTTTGTGCAATGGTATGTTTGTGTTTTTTATTATACCTCTAGTTTCCCAAATGCGATCCACGATTGTCTTATACATAATTTTATTTATAATTGTTAAAGGTCACTTTCGTTTTCGTTATGTTTGTCGGTAGCTTCACTTTCTCTGATCTTCTATTTAAGTAATTTAACGTTTATTGTAGGTTTTGAAAATCGTTTGCTGTTATGTATCTGCATGCTGTATATTTCAGATGACCATTGACATTAATAAATTTGTCTGACCATAATACTTTTTTACATGTCTCTTAAAAAGAATGTAAAAGGTTTTGGAGACTTTCTAGGTTAACATTGTCTGCCACTCTTTAAAAGAGATGTCTATATCGACTGCCAATTCTACTGCTTTTTAGTGCTCATTGTAAGCCCATGTTTCTTTTCCATAGTCAAGAAACCTATTCGTTGAATTTGTCTAGTATTAATGTCACTGTTAATAATTGATCTGCCGGTATAATCTAGAGTTTCGAAAATTGCCTTGAATTTTGCCAAGAATATTGATGTAGGGTAAGAAAGTCTTGTATTGTCTTAAAATTTTTAGACAAGAGTTTTACTAGTTTTATACAAATAATCCAGACAAGACAACAAACTAGAAAGTCGAGGTTTAGAAGGCATCACTATCACCATTTCTTCTGAAAATGCTATTTAATTTGCAACGAGTGGTTCCTTCTCCTGTTATGCCAATCCGTGTTTGCTGATTTGCCGTTCACATTGTTTTATAACTTGATCTAATATTATCAGAAGCAGATATGGGCTCAGGCCGCTCACTGAGATGAGGGGATTACCACTTAACTAACAAGAAATTCATAACCGATAATCGCGTCGCAATTGTTCTATGGGTTTATGTACTTTATTGCGCACTGCTGCAACTGAGATTCGATCACGATGCAACTTCCGCAAAATAACTGCTAGCGACTGTCAGTGCCAATGGCGAAGCGATTACTTGAGTTGAAGTTGTGGGTGTAAAATGCAAGAAATTTCAAATTATTACAAAAATACCCTTGAATTGAGGCCGAGTCTTTCAATCGATGGCTTAGTCTCTTCTACTAATACCTTAAAACTCTCTTTTTACACTCAGTAACATGATTTTGCTAATGTTTAAAAGCTTCCTTGCTGCGATATAATAAAAGTATTCCAATCTTTATTATCTTTGGTATGGGGTGTGAACACAAACTTCCTTTTCGGTTTCCTGTGTTTAGAATGTACCGGTAAGCTACAACCACGTTCTCATCATCGTCACTCGAAAACATTTTGCATCAAACGGAACAAATTGCTCTGATGTGCATAACACAAGTTACCGTCACTGTGGCATCGTAGGTATGTCGCAGATGCACTATAATCGCATCGCAGTTGCGTCGGATCAGTGAATGGAGAGCCTGAATGGCGGTAAGCTTTAATATTTGAAAACATAAATGCACACTTAGTAGTTTTGGCAAAATACTGCTTTTGCTATTTTTAATGAAGAGAAGGACGTACTAAATGTGCATAAAAAAGGAAACAAACGAAGGATGATTATAAAGTAAAGATATGCTTCAATAATTTTAATACAAGTGTGAATTTATGCATTACTAGAGTTTCATTTTGAAATTAGTAGATCAAAGACCCTATACCCCTCATGGAGAGGAAGAATATTAGAAACATTAAAGTGTCTTACAAATCTATTAAAATAAAAGGGTTGTGCTTATTTAAAGTAATGTATTTACCTGTTTCGAAACCATATCGCAAACATAGAGTAACTCCGTTGTTATCATTATGGACCAAATCACCAGGACCGTAAAAAACACACAGTCATTTGTATCAATGGGTCCGTAGGTATATAGTGTCGTAAATAAATAATAGAAATTTAGCAGTATCATTGAATATCCTAGATATATTTCTGCCCTCAATGGTAAACCATACATTTTATTGATTATTTTTGTGATTCTGCATAATTCTTGATGCACTTCAGCTACATAAATAACACTGCCAAATGACAGATCATTCACTTTTGAGTCAATAATGGTTTGATGTATGTATCTATTTAGAATGTTAAATCGTTGCGATAGAGAGAAAAACCATGCTCGTGTTCCAGCCTGCACCGCGGATGTGTAAACGTAAGCTATTAAAAAGATAATATGGATTGCAACATCTGTAAATTTATCTACATTATTGTAAATGTTGAATCCAGCAGACATGAAATCGATAATTATGTTTACAGAAATCCATACAGTAGTAATTTTATTAACCAGATTATTATCAACGTTAAACCCGAAAGAGAAGATGGTTTCATCAATAACTATCACTTGTCTCAACGTTTGTATTTCGCGTTGTTGAAACAGTTTCTGGCTGAAAGAGGTCAGAATAAAAGTAACGCTGATAATGTAGGTTTCAAATGCCAAAATAAACCATCGCAGAAAAGTGATAGTTGTGTCGTTGGCTTCCATGCTATAAATATCAGCTACGAAAATGATTAGAATAAAAATGTACGTAATCCCATTATATAACTTATGGTAGCTTGCTGGTTGAAATTTCCTGTTGCCCTGCTCTCCTCGTAATATAAATTGAGCAGCTCCGATCCATTTTTTTAAATGATAAGATACAGAAAATGCTGAGCATATGTCTCCTCGGTGACCATTTGCTGGCATTAAATTAGGATTTCTCATTATACAATTGACACGCTAGTTTTAAGCTTCGCAATTGATCTAATTCATTGTGGACATTGTTGTCCACTATATTCCATCACAAAATTATAATTCATTATCTTAATTATAGTTCTGCTTACATGAACTAGTTGTATTGGAAGAAGAAAAAACAACTTAGTGTAAAGTCAATAAAACATTTACTCGTATAATAGTCAAATGTGACCTGGATAGAAGAATTCTTTCCTTTTCCCATGTTAGCTAGTTGGGCAGATATCCCTCAACTTTGTAAGTGATAATAGTTACGTTAGTAACGTAATATAAAGTTAACTGAAAAGCGAAAGTTCACTCGTTGCTAAATGCGTAAGTGTTCCTAAGCACTTAAGTTTTCAACTATATAGGTTGAATATTTATTAGCTTTCGTAATCACTTCAAAATTACAACTTGACGAGGACAAAAGAATTCAAACCAGTAGTACTAAGTCCCTGGTCCTACACAGTTCTGGATAGGTTCACTGCTTAGAGTAACTGAAATTCTCGGGTCGTTGTGACATTATAGCCCTCTGATGAGGGTGTCAAAATTTACTTCCAACGAGTAGCTATCAGCCGGAGATAATGTTCACTCAGATATACCTTAAATTAGCAAATAAACGCCAGAGAATGATCTCAAATAAGTTTATTCTATTTAACTAAATGTACAAACTCAAAATTCATGCAAAATCGAATAAAAATTAAATGTATATTAAGCAAATTGAATTAAATACAATAATGCGGCTCTCGGTCCCTGTGAAGACGGCAACCAATCCTACGGCCTTGTTCGCCTTGCGGACTGCACTCGTGCGGCGCCTATCTAGGAGCCTCGGAGCTTATCGGGTCCCCGACTCGTTGTTCGGCTGCGGCGGCACTATGGATCTCCTGTCAGTTTTACCGGGTTCGGATTTCGCTACTGTAAACAACAAGAATTTAGATTGTTGGCAATATTTCTCACCTGGTTTGTGTGACTACAATTGTTGTGCTAAAATGCCCCGGGAGATTCGCCGCGAAGCGGGGAATTCTGTGCTACGGGCGGAGCTCGATTCGCGAACGCAAGGCGGCTTTGAAGCCGAAAACCTCCAAACACACATGTGCTTTCCTGCCTCTGTGAAGATGCTATTTGCAGCTCGTCAATTTTTCCCCTCAGGTCTCAGAAGCCTCCAGGTAGGTTGTTTGCTGTAATCTCAATAATTAATACAGGTAAATCTGTTCGCAAAGCTTGCAGCTTTTTAAAGTCGGTTTGTATGTCAAGGTTTCGAATTTAGAATTACAGGGTAAGCTGGCGTTTGAATATTTCGTGATTTATTGCCGCCTCGCAAACGGATTTTGATACGGATTCGTGAGAGGATACAGCTGGCGATTCAGAAGTCTTTTCTGGACCGCTAAATCTAGCCAGCTATCGGTATTTGACAGGAAATTTTCGTCAGCGACCTTGACGTCTTATTTCAAACCGCTAGGTCTAGCTGACTATCAGTCTTTTAATTAATTAGTGGGATTTTAACAGGAAAGCCGAACTAATGACCTAGACGTCCTATTTCAAACCGCTTGGTCTAATTAACTCTTGGGGATTTAACAGGAGAATCGAGCTAATAACCTAAACGTTCTATTTCAAACCGCTGGGTCTAATTAACTTCGGAACAGGTTCTCTGGGCTCTGACGGAGGAATAATAACTTCCCTGGCAAGACGGAGAAACGGAGTAGCTGGAAATCTCTAAGAAAATCTCTCTGGAGGAAAATATGTCTGGAAATCTCTTCGGATCGGACGGGAAGCCGGAGGGAAAACGGGTAAACTTGAGCCAAGCTCAAGCTTCGGGATCGGGGACTGGAATCGGAATCTGGAAAAATCTCTGTGGAAAATCTCTTTGGGCAGGACGGGAACAGGAAAGGGAGTCTGGATAAGCTCAAGCTTCGGGGTCGGAATCTGGAATCGGAATCTCTAAAAAAATCTCCCCGGAGGAAAATCTGTCTGGAAGTCTCTTCGGATCGGACGGAACGCAGGAGGGGAAACGGGTAAACTTGAACCAAGCTCAAGTTTCGGGATCGGGGACTGGAATCGGAATCTGGAAAAAATCTGTGGAAAATTTCTGTCTATATGAGCTCTGCAACTGCTTTTATATGCCTTGCAAAATTCCTAGGTGGGGAGAACGGCGCGCGGCTTGCCTTTGTCCGTTTTCCGTTATCTTTGGGTGTGGCCTGGGCCCGCGCTGGCTTATATTCTGGGACATTGACACTCCGTGGTTCTTGATAACGCTTAAGGTGGGCGCTGTATAAATTTGAATATATTATTTAATATTCGTTTAACCAAATTTATACGGAAGCTAGCGTTACATCGTGAGTAAGCATTAGCAACTGCAGCACTACTTCTCATGGGTGCGTGGGGAGCAACTCAGGATCTTCACAGCTCTACTAAGATGACATGCGACTGTAAAGGAACACCTGCGAAAGATCGGAAAATACTGTTGAGAACTGACTTGTAGACTCTGCAATAAGGAAGCAGAAACTTTATTACACATTTTGTGTGTCTGTGATGCGCTGAGAAGAAAAAGACAGCGCATATTCGGCCAGCCTACTGTAGAACCGAATGACTTTGCTACACACCCGGTGAATGACGTATATCTTATAATACAGGGAACCAAGATCACTGCATTGGCGTGACTCATTAATTAGAGTATGCACAATAAACGTTTTAGGCAGGAGTCTCCCCGGAATCAGAAGAGAGACGGGCCCTGAAGGAAAGAAGAAAAAGCGTTAGAAAAAATGGCTCTTATAGCTACTACATACAAATAGCATGGGTGCCAGTTACCGTATAGCGATAACTTCAGACTAAACAACCATAAAACCGTAAAATCAACCTACGGAATTCCTTCAAACTCTTGTATTAATACCTCAGTTTTTTAATACGCTAAAATCAGTACTTCCAGGAGAACTGAAACAACGCTCTCAGGGAGGAAGACATATTTTATTTTTTAAATTTTTTGATTGTGGCGTGTTATCGAAACAAAGAGCAGAAATAGCAAAACACTACAAAAATATTTGAGAAATTATCTTGAATAAAATATTCTGTAACTTATTTTTATTGGAAAGTGTTTTCTACATACAAAGATTAAGCTACTCTACTTTTGGTAGTATTGAATTTAATAGCATACTAAGAAGCCAAGTCAAGATTATCGGCAGCTATTTCATTGAAAGTTAATTTCTTTCACCTTTCACACGCTGAGGGTTACGATGGAGCATGTGTTTTAACAGAAACCACGCAACGATGGAACGAAGCAGCTTGTGTGTATCTCAGTATAATGTTTTGCTTTACTAGACAAATTACGGAAATTGAGAAGGTAATCTTAGTCTAATTTCTAGGGCATAGACTACAAATTGTGAAACTTCTCGTCTGGCATCTTTATATTGCAGGGAAGTTTTACGTTCAATGTATGATTGGATATTAAAAACACTGCTGCTCCACATTCCTTCTGAGCCACCCGGTAGAGTTACGCTATGAGCCGACGTAGCCTACACATCTCGAGAGAAAATAATATATTCACGTCGCTCAAATGCCGACCCTGATTTTTCGTAGCAGAGGCTTTCATTCTTTAAGTCTGGCTTCCCGATTTTGCATCGCTCCGACTGTTGATTCACGCCGCCAACCAAACTGCTGAATTCCAAGCTAAGCTAAATATGTCTGTTAATTAAGTAATGCGTGTTATGAATTGTTCCGTTTGGAATATGTGGTGTTATATAATAGAAAGTAACTGTCTGACACCGACCACGGTTTTGAGCACATTCCCGTTGGGGGTGCGGTACACTCCGGCCGTGAGGTTGAAACTCAGGAACTCCTCATTGGAAATGCAAACGCTTTACCAAACGGATGTACGTCCTCTCTATATTATTTGTAATTAACTGAATATCTCTCAGTTCTTATTAAAGCCAAGATCGTTTCATGTAGAATATTTCTTAATTAAAAAATAAAACAAAAAAACGATATCTGCTGAGATTGGAGCTTTTACAAATGCGCACCAAACTCCAGAGAATTTGAAACAGAATGGTTGACTGATTTCTCACAAATTGCAACTATATAAAACTAAAAAGTACTATAATCACAATCGGATGAGATATCAAGGTAATACATTTAACGAAGCATATATTAGATAAGGGGCGACGTCTTCAAGTCTACCTGCCCTGATAGGAAAATTCCTCTCTTCCACTTATTTTCTATTTCAAGGTCAGTTCTTTAAACAAATCTCTGGTGCGGCCATGGGTTCTCCTTTTTCACCTGTCGTTGCCAATATCTTCATGGAAGCTTTCGAAACCGTAGCTCTGGAATCTTCAGAATTGAAACCTAAGGTTTGGTTCCGATACGTTGGCGATATCTTTATTATTTGACCACATGGTAAAGACACGTTACCCGTCTTCTTAAATCATCTCAATAGTCAACATCCAGATATTAACTTTACCATGGAGATAGAAAGTAACGGTTCCCTTCCTTTCTTAGATGTACAGGTCTCTCGCCAACCCAGTGGCAAACTTGGTCATTCTGTATATCGCAAACCCACTCACAGTGATCGCTATCTACATGCCGATTCTCACCATCCTACACAAAAACTTTCCGTTATCAATTCTCTTGTACACCGGGCTGTTTCCATATCCCAACCCGATAATATCCACGCTGAATTAAATCACATTCGGAAAGCTCTTAGGAATAAGGGTTACCGTGCTAGGGATATACAGTCTGCCATCAATCGCCATCTTCATCCACGTCCACCCAAACCTCCAAAACCCGATCCTCCTGCAGCAATAGTCTTTCTTCCCTATATCCACCAAGTCACCTACCGCGTAGGAAAGTTTCTTCGTAACAAAACATTAAAACAGTATTTAAACCCCCGAGCAAGATCTCACAGGTTCTTCCTTCATCTAAAGATAAATTAAACACTATGTCATCTAAAGGTGCTTATAGAGTCCCTTGCTCTTGTAATGCTGTATACATTGGTGAAACAGGTCGTTCCGTGAAAACTCACATCTCTGAGCACCAGCGCTGTCTCAAGTCAGGTCACGTTTTATCATCGGCCATCGCCGAACACCAACGCGACACTGATCATAAGATCCTTTTTGATGAAATTTCCATCATCTGCAAATCCCCATTCTTCTTTAGCAGAAAGATTCGCGAAGCCATTGAGATTTGCAAACACCCTAATAATCTCAATCGGGACAAAGGCTTTCCCCTTCTGTCTCTGTGGAAAGTGCTAATTCCTAAGCCCCGCCCTCCGCCACTGAACCGCGACGACATTTGCTGAATCGATACGGCGCTTGCCTATAAATTCTCTCCTTTCTTCTTCCGATAGTCAGTCGAGTGTAGCCTCTGACGTGGTTCACACGTTGAGCTACCGTGCTCTTCTGTCCCTTCCCTTCCAAAGAGTTTCGCCTCTGGCGTGGTTAACACGTTGAGTTACCGTGCTCTTTTGCTTTTTTCCTCTTGATAAAGCCCCTTACGAAAGTGGGCGAAACGTTGAGTTCTTCGATCTCAATCATGACACGGTCCAATCCCGGAAGTTGTTTGTTACTTAATGACAATGGCCGTGAAAGCCTCAAAAATCATCTTATATAGGACGAAATTATTGTAAAACACGAGCAGTCACACAAACTTATATTTTACTAATGTAAAACTGAGTTCGAGTTCAAAGAGCTATTTACTGCATTCGTATTTGAAATTTAGTATAGGTAAATTCATGATGCATAGAATACAAGGTGTAACGTTCCGCAGAATGAATCCATTGTGGGCGGACCTCAAATTCAACCAATAAGAAATGGGCCCACAAAGGGCACGATTGATAGTAGTGAAGTGTATTGTTGAAGAAGCTGTCGATGTCAAACTCGAGGTTAGGTTTTGCGTCCGTTGGTGTCAGACTGACTGAAAACCTAACCTGCTATCCTCGAATTTTACATCGACTAACAGTGACAGCAGCAATATACGATCGCGGCCACGGTTACACCATGATCGCGGCCATGATGGATATCCTGACTAGGAGCATTATGGATTCGTTGACATTTTTTCTCTACTTTCTGAACGACTGGGCATCTCAAGGAACGTTTCTCCTTGTATTCTTTACACCATAGGTAAATCGATATTAACCGACAGGGTGTTGACTGCATAAAATTCGGCTACCTGATCAACGAAATAGCGCTATTCGGAGCCCCGTTATAAAACTGATTTATAACTTTTCGATCTACTAGAAAGTTGCACCATTGTTTTAATCGGTAAATTCATAAAGCAGTTCGATAATACTCAAGCAAAAAACATCGCCTCAACTACATTACAAATGTCTCTGTAACAGGAGTTTGGCTAGTAGCTCGCCGGGAAGCGTAAAGTCATTGTGTACCACGGTGCAAAGCAGCACCAAGTTGTACCTTAGTAAGTAATGAAGAAATTTACGCTGTTTTTCCTTTAGCAATCTTTACTGAGGTACAGCGCAGCCTTAAGATGGCGCAAAGTAATCATTGGCCACGAATAAGCGAATGTTTCATAGGACATTGTTTACTGCGCTGGAACCAAAGTGCTTTTTATTTTGAAGTACGAGTATTGAATTAAGAAAGCAATATTATTCCAATAATTAAGACATTATTTTATCCTTACAAAATGAATAATTATGATTATACTCACTGCGTTACTGCATGCAAAACATTTAACACTTAATTAGGAAATAAATAAGGTACCTACCTGAATATATATGTTATGGTATTAATAAACGTGTAAATCTATATGCCTATGTTGACAAAATGAACTATTTTAATTTATTACTTGTAAGCTTTATTCGTGTGTATACATATACTGTAATGGTTTACTGCCCATAGCAACTCTGATTGCCTAAGTAACATAATGAATAAGGTCAACATGAGCACAGAATTGAATATTTTATTTATAGCAAGATAATCAGTATTTTACATTAATAAGTGCACTTGATGTGAGCAGCAGTAACTAATAATTTGAGGAATAAAAGTTAGCATGAGATAAGGCAGGTTTCAGAAGAGTTACGTTCAGAGTTTAAGATATGATAGATGTTCGAAAGAGACAATGCAATTTAATTTGTAGAATGGTAACGAATGATTTGTAAAATACAAAAATTGTATGACTGTTATGTATTAAAAGTTTATAAGCCAGCAAGCGGCAAGTTAACTGAAACGTAAAAAAAACAGTGCTAGCAAAGCAATAATTGCAGTAGAACAATGGAAAAATGTAAGGTAACAGATCGAAAGACAATTAGTGAGATGCTAAAAAGAACTCAAGTGCATCAGTGCATTATAAGCCAAAGTGAAAATTAAAATCAAAGCAACGTGTGGTGACATTTATCCCAAGAAAATAACAATTTAGTAAAAATGCAAAAACATGACATCAAAACTGTAGTCCATAAGTTCAAATATGTAATCAAACCTAATTTCTTTTAAACAATTGTAAATCTAGTTGCTTAGTTACGAGACAGTCTACTGTAGATAATTAATCAAACGCGCTTAAATTTTTCATGTTGGGGGCAAGTTGACCTACACATTTACTGTAATAAATTTTTAATAAAAAGTCATTTGTAATACCAGTTTTGTGTTAAAGTTATTCACCAAGTGGCAGCCCATCTGTGGGTGTAATTTTTCCAAGTGTAGGAACTCCCAAGATAGTGCAATTAAGCCAGCAAGTTTTTACCTGGTGCGTCGTTGAGTGCGAGCTTACGTAGGTGAAGATTTTGGGGTAGTTGAAAACTTTGGATGGCAGATTTTTTGTGCTACATACAGAGAAGGCCTGCAACTATCCCTGGGTAGAAGAATTAAAACCAGTAAGCCATTTCCAAGCGAATATTTGCCGTAGCGTCCTTCCAGTGTGCCAACCAACAGCGGAGCATCTCTTCAAAAAAGGTAGAATTCCATAAAAACTAGAAGCAGCAGCCTCATAGAAACTGGGATTTGTCAAAAATAGACCTTTTCCGAAAAGTACAACGTGTTTTCAGAGTCCCAGGTTTATTGAGCCTCAACGAATTTAGCTGGTGTCCCTAAAAAGTGCGAATTGAGGCGGCAGATGTAGTTTTTGCCGGAAACTGAACAAAAGCGAATTACGCGTGGGTTTACGTCACACTAAAAACAAAACGAGGTTAGCCGTTGCTACGTCACAAAATTAATCATATTTACCTGATGCATTCTTGCCATTTTGATGTTTAAAATTCAATTTTGCGCCAATTCTGCACTGACGGTCATGTTGTTAACTACACTAAGTTTAGAGGTTATTTAACTGTCAGTTGGGAACAGTGCATTTGCCGTAATATCTGAAACTAATTGTTATACAACAAATTATTTGTCATACAAATTTTTCTACTGAATTTTATGAACAAACCCCTTGAATTAGGAATTGTTTCATGTTCACCGGAGCTAAGCCCTAATTTATTGCAAATAAATAAAATAAGAAAGAGCAATCAACCATTTATTTTTTGTAATTATTATTACATTCTTTCATTTTCTCTGAATTTGACAGGCAATTTTCAATTGAAACTTTCATTTCATAAAGTGTAGTATCCCTTGTCTAATTATAAATTTTAATATTTTATTTAAAACCCCATTATAAGCGAGGGTACTATTACAATACATAGTATAGTTAAGCATTAACAGTGACTTTAATACTACAAAAATCCAACGACTACAATATTCCAATATAAATAGGTCTATTGACTATCGAGACGCTTTCAACACCATAGTGTAGACTAACAAGGTGCACTTAAAAAGAAGAGTTAAACTAGGTGATTACCAAAACTTTCTACATTCTTATTAGAAGACATATGTAAAGAAGTATTATGGTCAGACAAAGGTATTAATGTCAATGGTGAACCTATCAGTTGTCTGAGATTTGCAGATGATGTTATCATAATAGCAAAGAATTTGCAAAAACTAGAATAAATGTTAAATTACTTAAAATTGAAAATCGAAGGAAGTGGAATTATCGAAGAACCTAACGAAAACGAAAATAATGTTTAACCATTAGAAGCAAAAGTACGATTAAGATAATCGTGCCACGCATTTGGGAAATTAGAATTACAATAAAAACAAAAACATACCATTGTATATACACTTTTTATCTTTATCAGTGCTGTTATAGACTATTAACCAAATTCATTTCAGTAATTTTAGGTAATAAATATTACCCCAATCTTTCTATATAAAAAAAATACAGTCAACCAAAATTTATTGATGAAGATAAAATATTGAACGATACATGTTTGCTTATGGCACTTAAGAAGACTCGTTTGATTGCCGTAAAACTCGGCCCACCGCCCCGTTTTGGCAATCAAACTCGTTTCGTTAAGATGCTCATAATCAAACTTGTATCGTTAAAATCTATAACATATTTGTACTACCTGTAATGTACTACGGTGCTAAAAATTTGACAAAGATAAAATAAACGTAAGTAGGTAGTTTATAAAAAACACAAAGAGTTTATTGAATGCAATGAGATGGACATAAAGTTAAGCGACCGAAAAGCAAACATATTTATATGAAAGGGATCGAACAAAAGTTACAAGGGTCGTTGAGTTGAGAGCAAGATTTCAGTGTCATGTAGCCAGAGACACCTACGAAACATGGCATAAAAGGATGTTAGAATAGAGATCTTATGACTTCACAAGACCAAGATGACGTCCATCAATGAGATGGGATAATAACCTGACATCAGCAGGTCTAAACTGTATGATAAAAGCTGACAAAAATTGAGAAATTTGGAAGAGCAGTATATCAAGAAATTGACCTACTTGCTAATGAAGAAGAAGAAGATTAACTAGTAAATTAAAAGTATTTCTATCAATTAAGAAGATCTACCTATGTTACTCGACCTACACTATAAATATAAATACAATCTGATTGTCATCAGAGATGTTAGATACAACATTTCAGTAATTTTTCTATTTTCAAAACTATCTGAACAATGCTAAAAATATGATTTTTGAGGCTTTCACGACCATTGTCATTAAGTAACAAACGACTTCCGGGATTGGACCGTGTCATGATTGAGATCTCAATCATGACACGGTCCAATCCAGTTTGTTACTTAATGCTAAAAATATCTTTAAATCGAAAATATTTAAAAAAATACACTGTAATAGGGAGTTTGGTAAACTAAACTATATATTGTTATGAGTCATGAACACTATCAAAAAAGCAGGAACGGAGAATCTAAACAGTGGAAAACACATTTTTAAAATGTATAGTAAGCAATACGAGAAGGTATGATGTAATAAGGTAATCTGAGAAACAAAAATGTGCGCAACCTGAAAATCAGCATACCGCGAAAGCTGGAACGATAAGGTAATAAACATTTTAAGTAAGAAGGGTGTATAGTGGTAAGAAGCGAACAGGCTTGCACTGGACAGAAAGATCTAGAGAAACTCCATTTCTAACCTCGACCTTGCGTAAGCTGTAACAAGTAGAACGGTTAGGTAAAGTAAGTATCGGTTGTCTTGCAGTAAGATAGACATTAGCATAAAATTACAACCTAAAACAGTGGAATAAAGCATGGACTAGGACAAAATGTTGTATAAAAGAGCTTGGAAAGTTTGACAAGTGTAGTTTACGAATCGCATGAGTAGCTGAAGTATTAAACGTGGATATCTTTCGAAAAATGTCAAAATAAAAGAAAAAACGTAGGAAGACGAAGAACTTCGTGGATATGTAATTTAGTAAATGGTTTAACTGTAACGCAAACCAGTTAAATATCTGTAGAATAGCAGAGTCAAAAATGTAAATAGTGATGATGATCTTCAACTCTTATTAATGGATAAAGAACAAGAAGATAATAATCGTTAATGTATTTCTGAAAATATGTACCATATTTCAGGATAATGATGGAAATGTAAAGCCTTTTGGATGACGGTGGTGAAAAGATTATGAAACTCCTAGGATCCTTCTGAAAATCTGAAAGTTTCCGTTTCAAATTTTAATTGGTTCAAAAACACTAACTTACTTATCATGTTCTATGTACTCCGTATACAAGAACCCGTCAAATGCAGCAGTTTGAGCTATCTTAACTTAATCTTCAGCTTGCCTTAAAAAAATAATAAAGTTATCGTACTCCCAGGATATTTACTGATTTCAATATTCACGTCAATTTCTACTTCGCCACATTTGATCGAGAAGCGGATGTCGTAGTAATAAGGCCACGTTTTATCACCTGCCACGATGCTATTGACTTCACGAGAAGTTCAGTTCTTACGCCTCCAAACGATTTTTCGATACCAAGCATTACGGTGCCTCATTAGCTCTTCACCTAATACACTTGAATCGATATAGAACAACCTTTTAAACATTCCGATGGTCATCAAGAATTGTGTGCCGGGTAACGGGCAGCAGAAACATTACACTGTTAAGGGCAGCCCACTGTTCCTCGAAGCCTGGTTGCAAAACTTATCTCTTTTTATTTAAGCTAGTTTTGGCTACACTGTCCTAAGAACCCAAAACTTTCACGGGGTCAATTTCTAAATTTCCCCTGCAAGCGTAGCGATTCTGGAACAGAACGTATCTGCCCATACAACGGTTAGTTTATCAGTGCATCAACCTAGTTAGTGAAAATATAATATTATTTTACCATACGAAAAAACTGGAACTTATGTGGTATTTAACACCTAGAATAAAAATCAAATTTGGGTATATTATATGGTAAATAAAAATTCTTGCGAGTGGACGTAAATCCGTCCCTGGGGCTTCTGCAACCCACCATACATGGACCAGTTATGGAGGTGCCACCATCTCATTGGCAGCCTTTGTCTATGCGTCAAAAGAATTTTAACTAGCTCTTGATTGTTCATCTTTTCTACGTGTTATCTCTTCATTCTTTCTATTTCATCTCCATCTGCTAACATTTCGAAATAATCCCCTAATCTCTTTCCAGCTTTCGTTTTCAAAATTCACATTTTATTAGTTCCAGGCAGTTGTTTCGGTCTTGTGACTGCTCTGATTTCTGTCGCATATATCATTATAGGTAGCATACTCGTTCTGTAAATTCTTACTTTTGCTTCTGTATTACTGTATTGTGTCTCCAAACCACGTTTTTCAAGCATCCTTAAATCGTAGACGCTTTTCTGGTTTGTTGTAGAACTTCTGTTTATAGGCCATCTAAGCTGGAGATCTCGATTCTTAGATATGAATTTCATAGCCTGTTTTATAATTTGGTTATTTTTCACTAATTTACATAGTGTTGATTGTTTGTCGACGGTGAGAGCTTTTCTTAATCAGGACGATACCACATTTGCGTACTCAATTTTTCTTAATGTAACACTATGCTGTAATCAATAGAAAATATTATAACCTAGAAATACCCACACACGGTTCCCTTTTTCCACTGAAGATAAGTAAATGGAATGACATTTGCACTGCACTATCGCCACAGTACAATTTTTAAAAATGGATTGGCACTGCTCTATTTTTTCAGAAAGGATCTACTGGACACCGACAGTTTATGGAAGCAAGTAAAAACCAACTGTATAACACAGTTATTTACATAGTTGCCATAATTATTATCATTTCTAATACACGTACACATGTTAAAAATGGCAAGAAGAAAAAAGTTCAGTGGTTTCTAGGCTAAATAAACGGAAATTTTCGGCTTCCACGAAGTATCGGAAGTGTTTGTGGTTGAATACTGAATAAACTGCTACCTCGTAAGTTCTGAACTTTATTTGGACAGCGTTTACCGTCTCGAAAAAATTATGAAGACTGATAAGCTGAATCGATGGGCTGTTGCAGTGCCTAAAAAGTTGACCTCTGTCTTGCCAAAGACGCATTTAGACAGATTGACTAACGCACCATAATCACTCAGTCAGTACATACGTAACAGTTTTCAGGCTAACTAACATTACTGTAACGACCTTGAAGCCGCGTTGACGTGCGGACGGATGACTCACGCATCGCACGGGATTCGAGAAGCGACCTTGGCGATCATGCACGCGATGCTTCACCATTTGCCGGAAAAATCCAGCAAGGCCGCGAAGTTTCTAGAAGTGACTCACCAGGTGGATATAAATACGCGCCAGCAGAAATAACAAGTCAGTCCCGAATTCAGCTTTAAAGTATGCGGAAGCTGCCATATAAATAACGCGTGTGTGTAAATAAATCTAGTGATATAAATCATTTATGTTAAGTCGTGTAAATAAATAAGTTGTATCTGTTTGTTAGAAACAGTTCCTGATTAGTTTATAATAATTTGTGTCCGAATTAATAGTGGTGCCAGAGGTGCGAAGCCTGCGCTACCGGAAACGGACCGGTTGGAAGACGTAGAGCTCCGATGCGGCAGTAAAACGTTGGTAGTCCGTTCGAGAGGATAGCCATCGACATCACTGGACCATTCCCCGAAATCGAATCGGAAATAAATACATCCTGGTGTGCATAAACAACTTCACCAAATGGCCCGAAGCGTACGCCCTTCCGAATCAAGAGGCCGGTACTGTCGCTGATGCTCTGGTGAAGGTGTGCTTCAGCCGTTTTGGAGTCCACCTGGAGTTATATTCCGACCAGGGCCAGAATTTCGAGTCGTTTGCAAGCTACTGGGGATACATAAGACCCGGACCACTGCACTCCATCCTCAATCGGACGGTATGGTGGAAAGGATGAACCGAACCATGGGGAAGAATCTGTCCAAGGTGGTTTTCGAGCATCAGCGTGACTGGGGCCAGTACATTCACCTGTTCCTGATGGCCTACCGATTGGCAGTACAAGAGACAACCAATCACACCCCAGCCGCGGTACACTTTGGGCGCGAGCTGCGATTGCAATGTGACCTCAAATACGGAAGAAAGCCTGGCGAAGAACGGCCGGCGAGGATTACGTGGGGAACCTGAAGAAGAGGAAGGAAGAGATCCACGATGCCGTACGCCAAAACATTCAGGGTGCCAGCGACCGAATGAAAGACCGATATGATGCCCGTGCTGAGGCCAGTGGTTTCCAGCCTGGCGATTTGGCACGGCTTTATAACCCCCAGAGGCATCGTGGTCTCTCTCCCAAGCTCCAAAGGAACTGGGAAGGCCCCTACACTGTAGTTGCTCGACTGAATGACGTGGTATACCGAATCCAAAAACCTCCTCGAGGAAAGTGCAGGGTGGTGCACTTCAATCGGTTGGTTCCGTATTCCGGAAGCAATGAGAAAGTGGAGACTGTAACGGAGCAATCTCTGAGACAACTAGAGACCGGAGGTACTTCCTTCCAGGAGTTTATGGCCGCTTATGGGGGTACGAAGACTGCGATATTTGGGGTTACTACGGAGGTGCAGCTTGACCTGGTCTACACGCTGCGGCGGTGTTTCCTGGCACACTACGTCGCCCAGGACCTCCAGATGTCTAGGGGGATCGCCGCTGCCTTCCGGGAAAAGTTTGGCCGGTTAGACCAGCTGCAAGAGCAGACACCTTAGGTTGGCAGAACTTTGCAGCTGAAGGAAGGCAATAGCTCCATTTATTACCTGGTGACGAAAAGGTTGTCGTACGAAAAACCTAGTTACCAGGAGCTCTAGTCTGCTCTTCTGGACCTTAAGGAGCAGATGGGGTAGAACGGCAAAACCCGGCTAGCGGTGCCGAAATTAGGATGCGGCCTGGATAGTTGTACGCAGCAAGCTGGAAGTGGTCTTCGACCGGACCGGCATCCAGATCGAGATCTGCTGTTACAGCCCGTTGCGAAGCATTGAGCAAACGGTGGACTGCTACTTCTTTAGCCAGCCCGTGTGCAAGAAGGGCACCGCCGCAAATACCGCCATCAAACCCCCACAAGAGCAAGAAACAGGCACCCGATGCAACTCGTTCTGGGACAGAACGATCTAATGCGGGGGCAGTGTAACGACCTTAAAACCGCGTTCACGTGCGGACGGATGACTCACGCGTCGCACGGGCTTCGAGAAGCGACCTTGGTGACTCATGCACGCGATGCGTCGCCATTTGGCGGAAAAATCCAGCAAGGCAGTTTCTAGAAGTGACTCACCAGGCGGATATAAATACGCGCCAGCAGAAATAACAAGTCAGTCCCGAATTCAGCTTTGAAGTATGCGGAAGCTGCCATATAAATAACGCGTGTGTGTAAATAAATCTAGCGATATAAATCATTTATGTTAAGTCGTGTAAATGAATAAGTTGTATCTGTTGTTAGAAATAGTTCCTGATTAGTTTATAATAATTTGTGTCCGCGTTAATAGTTCTTGTGTTTCTTGGTAATCGTAATTAAGTGGCTGTAAATAAATGCTTAAAACAAGAAGCGGCGTATGCTTTTAATAGCTCCAGAACGTAAAACGTAACATTACATTATGCCGGGTTGTGCAAGTCATTGGTTGTAGTAGGTAATCGACTTATGAATGGTTTTTTAATGCAACATATCAACGACATTCTACTAGATGACATGAATGGATAATTGTGCAATGTTATATTGTAATAGTACCTCGCTTTATAAATAATGGGGTTTGAAATAAAAAATATAAAATTTATAATTAAGGCAAGGCATACTACACTTTATAAATTGTTAAGTTTCAATTAAGAACCTTCCTGTCAAACTTAGGACAAATTAAAAGAATTTAATATATAACGTATGTCCCAAAAGTTTTCGGAAAATTTTCAAAATAGACCTACAGTAAATAACGTCCCATACAGTTGTCGTTAGAAACAAATTGTATCAAATTGATTGACGTTTAATATAACATGTCAGTTTTGTAATAAACACAGTTATAAGGTTATGTTGTTGACATGCAAAATAAATAAAAATTATGCAATGTTTTTAACCGTTACTTTTTTTCCGAAAACTTTTGGGACATACGTTATTACCACAATTAAATGGTTTATTGCTCTTTTCTTATTTTATGTATTTACAATAAATTAAGGCTTAGCTCCAGTAAACATGAAACAATTCTTAACTGAGGGGGTCGGTCCATAAAATTAAGTAGAAAACTTTGGATGATAAATAATTCGTTGTATGACAATTACTCTCAATTATTAGGGCAAATGCACCATTCCCAACTAAGGTTTAAATAATCTTTCAATTTAGTGCCGTAAACAAGATGATGCGTCAGTGCAAAAATAGCGTAAATTTGAACTTTAAACACCGAAATGGAAAGAATGCATCAGGTAAATACGATTAATTCTGTAACGTAGCAACGGCTAACCCCGTTTTGTTTCTAGTGTGACTTAAACCCACGCGCGATTCGCTTTTGTCCTATTTCCGGCCAAAAACTGGGAATTTTGCCTCAACTCGCACTTTCTAGAAACGCTATTAAATTATTCGAAGTTGAATGGACGTTGGACTCTGGAAATAAGTTGAACTTCTCGGCAATGGTCTATTTTTAAAGACCCTCAACCCGTATGAAGCTGCTGCGTCTAGTTTTTATAGAATTCTTCCTTTTTGAAGAGGTGTTCTGCTGTTGGTTGGCACACTGGACAGACGCCACCGCAAATACTTCCTTGAAAATGTCTTGCTGGTTCTAATTCTTTTACACATGCGATAGCCGTGATATTGATATTCAATTTTTCAGTTCTGTTCTGTCTCCTTTCTTATATAGTGTCGTTAGATTGCTTTTTTTGTTGTACGATATCTTTCCTTCATTCAGACATTTATTAAACAGTTGCTGCTTCGCTATCCTTTATTTGGTTTGTTGCTGTTCTTATATCTTTTACGTGAAATTGAGGTATATTTCTAAATAATTCTTGGTAAATTTTGAGCGAATGTCTGTCGGATTTGGTTCTTTTATCTCTTTTGACTCATACAAATTACGATAATAACTTTCAGTTTCTTTTATAGTTTCTCTGCGATCGTGTATCATCAATCCATTTCCATCACTTCCTCCATTTGCTATTCTGGATTGAAATACCTTCCTTTCTCTGTTGTTTTTTATTCTACCAACTATTTTGTGTCACTCACATAAGACGCTGCAAGTATGTCACTCAAAAACATTTCCGGAAAAAATTAATGCACTTATGATATTATAGCTGAAGATTTATAAAATTCTGAAATATTGGAAACAATGTGCTCACATACACCACTAACCTTCCCAGCGTTGCAAGGGTAATAAACTTTTGTTGCCACCGGCATACATATGACGAAGATAAAGAGACTAAACAAAAATCGATTCATTAAAAAGCTAGAAATCGATTGCTCTTTGTAGTAACACCTTTATCAAAAATATTTGATAAATTCTCCAAAGTACTTATATGACGAAAGTCCTGAGCCTAGTTTAAGCAATAGAATGACAAGCTTAGAAGCCGAGATTTCGGAAAGGTTAACGGGATCTACAATAATTTATCCAATACGATGTAAGGTACTCAAATATAATTCTATCTACAAAAAAGTTAAAAATATTTAAACTCCCCCAACTAGGGCGGGGTGCTATAGAAACCTACTGATTCCGGGGACACTGCAGTATAAACGCTTATTGTGCCTTCCCTAATTAGTGAGTCACACCTATTTAGCGATCTTGGTTTCCTATATCTAAAGATATAGGTTCTTCAGCGGGTGTGAGCAAAGTTCTTCGGTTCCATAGTAAGCTGGCCGAATATGATATGTCTTTTTCTTCTCAGCGCATCACAGACACACAAAATGTGTATTGCAGTTTCTGCTTCCTTATTGCAGAGTCGACAAGTAAGGTCTCCATTGTATTTTCCGATCGTGAGTTGCTCCCTACCCATGAGAAGTAGTCCTGCAGTTGCTAATGCTTATTCACGACCATATAATTACCACAAATTGTAATTAGCCTGAGAAGAGAACCTATTCAGAGCTGTGTAGGACGGGAGAGGTAGTACTACGTGGTTGAAATCTTCTATCAACATCACGTTGTAATTTTGAAGTGATTACGAAAGCTAATAAATATTGAATTTCGTGCTTAGCAACACTTACAAATTTAGCAACGAGTGGGCTCTCGTGTTTCACTTAACATTATACTGGATATTATGGAAATGAGTGCAAATATTTTAACCCGTAATAGAACTCGCTAAACTGAACAACTTCTCCATTTATCATTTTTTTTGAAACGCCCTCAAAACCGAGTTAAAACTCAAAACAATTTTACTCTAAAAATGCATACCCGCCTATAGAATAATATTTTAATTTAATGGCGCAAAACACAAAAAACATTTCTTTGATATGCAAACCAATAAAGACTGCATATGTACTGATAAAACCTTTAGTTTACATCTGGTCACCAACTTACGTTATCAATTGAGGTAGGTAAGTTATTGACCGGATGTTTTTTGTGCAACAACTTTGCAGTTTTATATAATTGTGTCGTTCACCTTTAACTTAGGTTTACTTACAAAGCGGCTCGTCAAATTTAAGGAAGATAAATTATTGAAAAAATATACGATTAAATGAAAAACGATAAATAGAAAAGCTGTTCATTTTGGTGAGCTCTATCACTGGTTAAAATATTTGCACTCACTTCCATAACACCCTCTATTACGTTACTAAACTAATAATCATCACTGACAAAATTGGGGTACCTACCCATCTGCTTAATATGGAAAAAGGAACAAATTCTTCTATCCAGGGCATATTTGACTATTGTACCATTACATGTTTTCTTCACTTAACATTAAGTTGTTTTTTTTCTTCCAATACAATTATTTTATATAAGCAGACTATAATTAAGTTAATGAATTATAATATTGTGATGGATACAACAATGTCCACAACGAATTAGATCAATTGCGAAGCTTAGAACTGGCGTGACGATTGTATAATGAGGCATCCTAAGTTAATACCAACAACTGGTCACCGAGAAGACATATGCACAGCTTTTTCTACGTCTTACCGTTTGAAAAAATGGATCGGTGCTGCTCAATTTATATTACGAGGAGAGCTGGGTAACAGGAAATTTCAACCCGCAAGCTACCATAGATTATATAACGGGATTACATACATTTTTATTCTAATCATTGTCGTAGCAGTTATTTATGTCGTAGAAGCAAACGATAAAACTATCGATTTTTTGCAATGGCTTATTTTAGTATTTGAAATCCACGTTTACAGCGCTTGTTTTATTCTGACCTCTTTCAGCCAGAAACTCTTTCAACAACAAGAAATACAAACGTTGAGGCAAGTGATAGCTGTCGATGAAACCGTCTCCTCTTTCGGGGTTAGAGTTGATAATAATCTGGTTAATAAAATTACTACTGCATGGATTTATGTAAAGATAATTACCGAGGGCATGTTTATTGGATTTGATAGTTACAATACTGTAGAGAGATTTGCAGATGCTGTACCCCATATTATATTTTTCATGGCTTACGTCTACACATACGCTTTGCAGGCTGGAATACGAGCTTGGTTTTTCTCTCTATCGCAACGATTTAGCGTTCTAAATAGATACATACATCAAGCGATTATTGATTCAAAAGTGAATGATGTGTCATTTGTTCATGTTATTTATGTAGCTGATGTGCATCAAGAGTTATGCAGCATCACAAAAATAATCAATAACATGTATGGTTTACCATTGATGGCAGACGTATTTCTAGGATATGCAATGATACTGCTAAATTTCTATTATTTATTCACGACGCTATATACCTACGAACCCATTGATACCAATGACTGTGTATTTTTTACGTTGCTTGTGACTTGGAGCATAATGCTAATAACGGAGTTACTCTATGTTTGCGATATGGTTTCGAAACAGGTAAATACATTAATTTAAATAAGCACAACCGTCTTATCTTAGCAGATTTTTAAAACACTCTAATGGTTGTGATCTTCTGCCTCTTCATCAGGGGTATAAGGTCTTTGAACTATTACCTTCAAAATAAAACTATAATAGTGCATAAATTTACATTTGTGTCAAAATCATTGAAGCATTTTTTACTTTATAAGCATCCATTGTTTGCTTTCTTTGTATGCACATTTCGTACGTCTTCTTCTTCATCAGATACTGTAAAACTAGTATTTTTCAAAACCTCTAATTGTGGATTTATGTTTCCAAAAGTTAAAGATTATGGCCATTCAGGCTGCCGTTCTAACTGCGATGCGATCGCGACGGCAACTTGTGCACATCAAAGCTATTTGTTCTGTCTGGTGCAAAATGTTTTCAAGTGGCGATGATGATAAATTATTGTAGCTTACTTTTATATACGAAATAAGGACAGAAAACGGAAAAGAAAATTCATGTTCACCCCCTATATTAAAAACAATAAAAAGTGCAATACTTTTATTTTATCGCAGCAAGAGAGCTTTTCCAACATGAAAAAAATCATGTTACCGATGTCAAAAGAGAGCTTTAATGTATTAGTAGAAAAATATTAAGTTGTCGTTTGATAGACGCGGCATCAATACAAGAACATTTTCATATTAATTTGACACTCCTTGAATTTTACTACGAACTTGAACTTAAGTAATCGCTTCGCGATTGGTACTGACAGTCGAGAATAGTTATTTTGCGCAAGTTGCATCATGATCGAATCGCAGTCGTAGCGTCATGCGATGATCGCTTATGAGTTTCTTGTTAGCTGCTTCGCAATTGCATCATCTCAGTGAGCGAACGGCCTAAGCCCATATCTGTTTCTGATACTATTAGATCAAGTTATAAAACAATGTAAATGGCAAATCAGCAAACATGGATTGCTATAACAGGAGATGAAACCACTTGACACCAATTAAATAGCATTTTCAGAAGAAATGGTGATACGATGCCGTCTAAACCTCGACTTTCTAGACTCTTGTCTTGTCTGGATTATCAGGATAAGACCCGTAAGATCTAGTAATTTCAAGACAATATAAAACTGCCTTATCCTACATCGGAACTCTTAGCACAATTTTAGGCAATTTTGAAGACACTAGGGTAACCAGAAATGTCACTTATTAACAGTGAAATTTATAATAGACAAATTCAACGATAAAAAAATTTCCAATATAAGTACATAAGACTCTTGACTATGGAAACGCTTTCGACATGATAGAAATATGGGTTGTACGACGAGCAATAAAAAGCAGTAAAACTGGCAGTCGATATGGACAACTCTTACAACGACTAGCAGACAATGTGAAGGCCACATATCATTTACACAACACAGCACTTAAAAGGAGCAGTCTTGGTCATAGATACGTAGTTTGTTAAACTAATATAGTAAGTATTCAAAACTCTGGTGTAAAGAATTCAAGGTGAAACCTTTCCGGAGATGAGCAGTCGTTCAGAAGGTAGTGGGAAAAAGTCAACTAATCCCCAATAACCCTACTCAGGAAATCCATCATAGCCGCGGTCATGGTATAACCATTGTCGCGGCACTGTCAGTCGATGTCAAATTCGAAGTTAGCAGGTTGAGTTCTTGGTCAATCTGACACAAACTGACGCAAAACCTAACCTCGAATTTGACATCGACATCGACCAATACACTACAGTACTGCTGAAAGTACAAAAAGGACGAGGGCATTTTTAAAGCAAACAGTTTGGGATATTTCTTAAATTAAATCAAAATAGTTCTTGCTCTTGTTCACTATACAAATAAATAGGACACAAGGCCGGTCTTTGCGTTTATTACAAGTGTCTATTTATTTTTCTTTACGCATCTCCATTTAAAATTCCCTCCTTTAAAAAAGCATTTCTTATTGATTGAATTTGAGGCTCCGCCCACAATGCCTCAATTCTGCGGACCTACAGTATATGCGCGTATGTAAAATAAATCACTTGGTTAATCTAGAGTTTTGAAACAATCTAGAAATCAGACAGTAATCTACAACGAAACCTGAAAATATAGAACACGATGGTCCCTTTCTTCACTGACCGTGATCTTCTGATTGTGACCGAAACTGTTTCACCTTCAAACATCCACATCATGTTCTGTGAGGTCGTGGGGATATCCTAGTAATAAGGCCACGTTTGATCACCTACCACGATGCTATTGACGTCACGAGAAGTTCAGTTCTTAAGCTTCCCTGGGATTTTCCGATACCTAGCAACACTGAGCTTTATTTGTTATTTAGCTAATGAATGTGGATCGACGATAGAAAACAAATGTTTCAAACATTTAGGTGGTCATAAAGAATTGTTTGCAATGCAGATGTAGGGTTACCCTAGTCTTCTGATTGGCCTGGAGATTCTTTTGGGTCTTCAACATCACGACTCCAAAATTTCTCTTGCTGTGAAAAACACGGAAATCATCTTCTTTTTTAATGGTCGTAATCTTCTGATTGTGACTGGTACCATCTTGCGTGAGCTCTTGGAGAAATAGTAGCCATACAGCCTTGTTTGAATCTTTGCCACGATACTATTGACGTTACGTGACGTTTAATTTTCAAGTTTCATCAAAATTTCCTGCTACCAAGCAATACGGTGCCTCATTTCCTCTTCACCTAATGAATGGAAAGCGATATAGAACAATATTTTAAACATTTTGGTGGTCATCAAGAATTGTGTGCAGTGTAACAGGCAGCAGAAACACGACACTGTTAATATCCGCCCACGGTCTCTTGGACACTGGTTGCAAAACTTTCCTAGTGTCATCAGTGTATATAAATAAAATGCGATTTGGAAATAAAATCTATGCTCTGTCCAATACGTGGCAAGCTTAGTAAATTAGCTTTTATGGACGAGCCGGTTATTTGCAGGGTGAGCGACGTAGGAGCGAGCCCTGTAATCCGATGAACCCCAATAAAGGCTAACTGAAAGCGAGCAGCGTACAATGTTATATTCGCTCTTGCTAAAAATCTAAAATATTCATATTACCGATTAATAAAGGATGTGTCATTTAAAAAACAAGGTGCTTGTAAAGTCGCGATTGTAGTAGTTTACAGACACCTGGCCTGTAAAGACTCATTTACCGGTCAGTTTCGACGACAGTAAATGACCGTTTAACAAGTCAAGAGGAAATAATATATTTTTTGCACTACAGGTCTCAGAACGCACCATTATTGGTTTATTTTTAGGTCGTAAAGTTGATTTTCTCCACCAAGGGAGAGAAAGTAAAATAAACAATTTTCACCGTGGTAACTAATGAATTGCTAAGTTACCAAATATGACTATTTTAATTTTGACGTTTCAAAGAGCTGTATTGTCAGGTTGACAGTTAAAATATTTTCGAAATTTGTCGGGAATTTAGGTATTAAGCCGTTTGGTAGTGCAAAAAATAGTGTATACACCACGGTAGCGAATCCTCTTATAACCTTCGCGCTTCGCTACCTTGATGTATAATATACTATTAAAATCCCTGAGGTCATAATCCAAAATATCAGGTGAAGAGAAAGTGAGCTGAGCTGATCCTTATTCCGAGGAAGTTTAAGAATTGTGCCGTTAGTTCGAAGTTCATTTTTGTTCTACATTTTTATCTAGTTCCGTTACATACGCGTTCGATTCTTTCATCATCTCATGGTCTAGCGATTATTGAATTGAATCGAACGTACTATTTTAAAGGAACAATTTTGGGTTAAGATATTTTTTGTCTTTTTTATTATTTTAGGCACATTCTATAAAAAGAACTCTTCTAAAAGCAACAGCATGTCATAGGAAACCGGAACTGAGAAGAAATGTAATAATATCAATGAAAGACCTTAGATTATTAATTACAAATTATGTTGTTTTAGATCCATACCTTTGCCTTGCAGCTGCTGCACGATGACGTCACAATTACGGCTGGCGGTTGGTTTAATTTAAACCTTCTGTTAATATTTGCTGTAAGACCTAGTCATAACAAAACATATTACTTCGTTTAAATTAGTTATACCTATTTATTTTTCTTTCAGATGATTGGGTCCGGAGCTTCCTATTTAGTAATCGTTATACAATTCTATTTAGCTACTGTATAACAACTTTAAAATATATTACAATTTTACCCTCTATTTCTAGATCACGATAAAATAGACAGTAGCAATTAGCTAGTGAAGCAAAATTTAAGAACAACTGTGAGAATATATATGCAAATTAGTAAAATTGTAGAAACTTATTGGCATTTTAAATTTTGGATAGTTGATACAGTGTAGTTTTTAACACCACAATATATGTTGGTACAGTTGAATAAATTAAAGCAGTGTTGATTTTAAAGCTTTAGATTATATTCACATAGTATATACAAAATAGCACTTAAGAGTGATGGTTGCGTTTTTGGATGGTTAACATGATTCCGCTTAAAAACTCCAGTTTCAATTTTTGTATGCTACCCGCAAGTCCAGTGGGAATGCGTAAATAGCCAATGAGAACGTCCGGTAAATTTTCTAATAAAAACTAAGATTTTGCGGTTTATAACGGACAAATGTCGGCAAAAGTTTATTGGGACAATAACGTTATTAACTTATGAAATGCATTGAACGTGCTTGTGAATCATTTAGGCGAAACTACACAAAATCGAAAGAACCGTTTGAATTTAAAGCAAAAGGTGGAAACTATTCGCACAAAGATATTTTTATTTAATTAACTTAAAACTGGAGTTCAATAAAATTCATATGATGTTACTGGAAAAATGTAATACTGAAAAAATTCCATTTATGCAACTTTATGTTGCGTATAATTTGTAACCTCATGCGTAACTAAATAAGACATTTAAAATAAAGCACATTAGTTGAAACTGAATGTATCAATTTTTTTCTTATCAGTAAATAAATGGTAACACCTTCGATAGTAATTTTACACGTGTGTGAACTGCACCATTCGTCATTACCACTGCGTCCTTGTATATTTTGTTTTGCTATATTCAATCACGGTCTTTATATCTTTTTATTTAAGTTAGTCTTGGGTACACTGTCTTCAGAACCCATAACTTTCACGAGGTCAATTTCTAAATTTCACCTGCAAAGGCAGCGAATTGCAACAGAATGTACCTGCACATATAACGGGTAGTTTATCACTGAATAAAATTTGTTAGTCAATACAGTATATTATCTTACCATACGAAAAAAGCTGGAACTTGTGTGGTATTCAACACTTAGAATAAGACAACAAATTTGAATATATTATACGGATTTACAATGATAAATAAAAATTGATGCGAATGGACGTAAAGCTGGGCTCTCGAACATCTGTAACCCACTATACGTGGACCAAGTCTGGAGATCCCATCAACTTATTGGCAGTCTTTGTCCATGGGTCTCTGCGTCAAAACAATTTTAACTAGCCCTCAATTGTTCATCCTTTCTACTTGTTATTTCTTCATTATTTTTCTATTTCGTCCCCATCTGATAACGTTTTCGAAATAATCCCCTAATTTCTGAGCTCCTAATGCGACCACACAGTATTTTCAGCTTTAGTTATGAAATTAGCATTTTATTAGTTATAAGCAGCTGTTTAGGTTTTGTGTCTGCTCTGGTTTCGGTCGCATATATCATTAGAGGTGATATACTCGTTTTGTAAATTCTTACTTTTTCTTATATAATGCTGTATTGTTTCTCCAAACCACGTTTTTCAAACATCCCGAAATTCTAGCCGCTTAGTTGGTTTGTTGTAGAACTTCTGTTTATATGTTACCGTAGTTGGAGATCTTGATTCTCAGATACGAAAATGTCATAGTCTGTTTTATAATTTGGTCATTTACCGCTCATTTACATTGGGTGGATTGTTTGTCTACGGGTAGTGCTTTTTTTAATCAGGACGGTACCAAACTTGCCTACTCCATTCATTTAAATGTGACACTATACAATAATCCACAGTAATATCCCAAGTGCATTAAAAGAGCCGATTAAATTTTGACGTTTTCTGTGAGAATGTTTTGTTAAGAAATTTGTCAAGTAAATTTGCCGCTCAGCAAAAATTCTGTCTGCGTAGCATAAGGGCTTTTGGACGGAAAAATTACGAGATATATTTCTTCAGAGGAAATCACAACAAAAACGTAAAAATTTATTCAGGCTATTTTACATGCACGCTGCGGGAAATTCGATATGATTATTTTCTGAATAAATATTAGTACAATTACAATATTTATTGGTATTTACATTAGTACAATCAATAAAAAAATGTCATTCTGAAATACATTTCCATTCTTTGCATCTGCATCCGAAACTACATTGGATATTGCATTTGAGAGTGTTTCTGAAATCATACATTCTTTCGTAGACGTTGAGAAAACCCGCACTTCAGAGTCTGGTTGAACATCACTTCCATGGTGTTCTGGGTCCATCTGAAGATATGGTTTGATGGAGTTTGATGTCGGGTGGCCGGCTATTTTTATTAACTGTTGTTCATCAATTCCACTTTTTGCAAGTTTACTTACAGCTGCACTGCGGTTGGAATGATTAGTGATTTTGACTTTTTCACTTCCTTTTACAATGAAGTATTGGAAGGAGCCATCGTAAGGAGACAAAACCTTTTAAAAATATATATTTTGCTGGTATTCATGCTTTGTACCTAGGCAACAAGGAAGGTTTGCTTGTCGAAGCACCTTTGATTATGATGTTAAAAATATTCACAAGCGTTTAAATTTTGACACATATTTAAATTTTGACGTTGAAGTTCTTGTCATTATTAAACTCGCAGAAATATATGAAAGAAATAATCAATCGAAATAGAAATACTCACACACGGTTACGTTTACCCACTGAAGGTGGGTAAAAGGAATGGCATTTGCTTCACTGTCGCCACCGTACAATTTTCAAAAATGGATTGGCACTGGCATCAGTAGTTTATGAAAGCAAGTAAAAATCAACTGTATAACGTAATTATTTATTTAGTTATTCAGTTATTTACAAGAGAAAACAGTTGGAGAATGCCTGGTACTGCTCATTTGTTTACGGACGTGTGCAGCCTTCAATATTATCTTTCACATAAGTGCTTTTAGCCATAAAATCTTTGAGAAGGTTGTAATCGAAACTTTAATATGCTTCGAATACAAGGATTAAAAAATATATTTTTTCGACGACTGACATCGAAAGTAGATTTTTCTAACTGTCATTTGACAACAGAAAGTTGACATTTGCCGCTGAGCGTGCGTTTTCATCTTTTTGCCGCTCGCCGAGCGTTTTGGGTTTCCGCGTGAACAAAATAGGTAGCCACGTCCGAATGTTTCCTTGACAACGCCCGTCATTTGTGGAAATAATCGCGTCACATGTCATACAGACTGCGCGAGTAATGTTAACTTGATTGTCAATTAATTTTTGCGATAAAACGAAATTTGATATGTTCCTTTAATAAAATGCTCAGTCGTCGAAAAAATAGTATGTATATTTCGAGCTAAAAGTGCGCTTGCCGCTTTTGCATGATTGCTGGTTTCGACTTCGTCTCAACCAGCAATATTCATGCGCAAGCGGCAAGAATGCACTTTCAGCTCTTAACATACAATATACTATTATCGCATTTCATTTGGAAATGTACTACATTTCTTCATTCAAAATCGATAATAAATGTGGTACTTTTATTACTAGCAACACTTGTATTCCTAGCAACGGCTATTCGTTTTACATTTGGCAATACTGAAGTGTGATGTTGATGACACTGTAAGTCTATGTCAAATTCGAGGTTAGTAGGTTAGGTTTTATGTCAGTTTTGACATAGATTGAGGCAAAATCTAACCTGCTAATCTCGAATTTGACATAGGTTTGCAGTGTCACCAACAACACACTTCAGTAGTGCCAAACGCTTAGCATCAACTGGAGCTGCTTATTGTGCTTTAGTACATAGGAATGACTTTTGCTCATCTTGGTTATGTTTTGACAGTTAGTGTCACTTGCATGTAAAAATTTAATATTTTACATTCCTTATGAAATGCGATAAAATAGTATACTCAACACGTTAGAAAAGTGGTTTTCCTGAACTCGTATGGCCGTTTAAGTACTCGCTAACGCTCGTACTCAAACACGCCATACTTGTTTAGAAAAACATCAGTTTTCTCAACTTGTAGAGTAATATAATATTTCTCTGAATTTCTATGAGCGTGACTGTTTGCATTTCATAATTTTTATATTATTCACCCAGCGTAATGGAATAGTAACTTATGAAACCATTTTTCGGCTTCGCTCTAATGTTTTCTCCATATACCAATTACTTCAGGACTAGCCTGTATATTGTTTTCGAATAATAATCAAATTGTATTTAGAATTATTTCAATTTATTAGTTCGCTCCTTTCGTACCGATTCTGGAAAGCCCCACAAACATTCGCTGGCTTATCTCAAAGGCCCAGCTGCAGCTGTTTTCATTTCGATTGTTCAAACGCGGAGGCATTCTATTTTCGTTCCTCAAACAAGCCACTTGCTTGCGAGGATTTTCTTCGTGCTAATTACGCCACGACGATTGTGTTTGAAAGCTGAAAATTGAATTCAGGTACGATGGGTTTTTTTGCGTTATCCTCATATTAATTGCATTTCTTTAGCTTTTATCAGGAATTATTTTCGCCTGGAACTCACACGTTTGCACCAGGAATTATTTTTATTCAATAATCTTCTCTTGTAAATGTTACCTGGAAGTAACTATTTTCGCCTGATAATTTTACACTTGGAGGCCAGCTTCCCGTCACAATTTTAAACGGCCGTCAGCTATTTTCAGCGTCGATGCTGCAATCTGGTCTGCTTTTGGTCAAGCCGCCGCATCGCGTTAAGAATAATTCTGCCAACTAACCTGTGTAGCAACCCCTCGACTTCACTGCCACTTAAGAGGTACAGGACGCCAGAGGTTAGTGCTTTCGGTTGTTAATACAGCTACGTTAATTGTGAACAGTTGCCGTGCTCTTCAAGCATATCCGTGCTGGTTATACCAGTACTTCAATTTGTTTCCCATTGAGTAGAACATTCACTGTTATTTAATTAAAGATAGCTTTGAATTTTTATGCGCACTTTACGCCTTTTTTGTGAAAGGAGCACCCACGTTTTTTTGCTTACAACAGCCTAGACAGAAAGGTATTTTATAAACGACAATGATATGCATATTACTCGATTTACCTTGCTATTTGAATTAATGTAACGACCCACAAAGGGGTTATTTGTATTAACGCGTATGGCCACCTTCAGCTTGTTTGCTTTTATTATTGCAAGTTTTGAATAAACTCCATATGGCGTAAATCACAGTTATTGACTGCAAGATTATTTAATATATAATAAACTCTGATTACTTGTAGTTCATTTATTTTTAATCGAAACCATCTGGTTTCTGGCGCCCAACAATATTTTTTTGAAGACTTTACAGGGGTGCATAACTGGTGATTTGAACCCACGACCATATCGCCAATTGAGTTAGGTCGGCTATCGGGGTAAGTGTACGAAATTTTTCTGAGCTTCCGTGTTGTATGTGCAGCAAAAAGGTTGATCTGCGGTTTTGGCTACCATCGTTAATGATTTAATTAATTAACCGCAGGTCAGCTTCTTTATTGTGTCACTTATAGTAGATATCTTTTGGAACACCATAGCCTTTGCAGCTACCTTATATGCCGTTGCAATAGAAGCTGGTATTGTAGCCTGGCTTGGTGAGTTAATGCAACAATTTAATGGCCTAAATAAAAAATAATGTAGAAACGAGTATAGGCACTTAAATTTCAAACCCATTGCAGCTCAGACGTTAATAAACGTAGTGCTAATATATCAGGAATTGTGTCGAATAACAACAAATATAAATAAAATATATTCTTTTCCGTTATTGATAAAAGTATTACATAGCTATGCTGTAATTGTAACGAAAATATTCTATATTTAGCTTTTGTTGATTACTTACTACCAACCCGAGTATTTTGTCTGAATATATTTTTACTCTCCCTTTAATATTTTAATTCGTTGTGGAACTTACAGCTATATAGTACTTTTATGTGCTGCAGTTGCGAACTAGGTAGTTTAAGTAATTTTCGAGCATTTTATACTACTTCACTTATTATTTAGTTGATAACGTAAATAATGACATTTGTTAGAAGATGAGTAAACATACCAGTTCTCAATCCTTCTTCGAGTTTCGGACTACATTAAGCTAAAACTTGAATTCTTCTAAATGGAATAATAAAAATCCACTCTTTACAAAATAGCTTGTTAGCAGTTTTTATAGGTAGTTTTATTTACATTATAATCTTGAACTGTAAAGTTGACCTGGGGACACAAGATTATTTCTTCAAAATTTGGTGTTGATACATTGGTTTTATAGTAAGAAAAAAAGCAGTGGTTTCAGGAAAAGTAAAATTACGCTCTGTAGGAGAAAGATGTTAATTAATTTTTTATTTCTTTAGTGTGGCGAAGTTTTGGCAAAATAGTAAATAGTAGGGCGAAAATAGTAGAACACCCCAAAAAGGATTCAGAGATTATCTTCACTAGGATATTCAGCTTCTTTTTTATACGGGTTACCATATAAACAAAGAAGATACTCTACATTTGGATACATTGCACTTAATGTCATAATAAACAGGATTATGAAAGAGAGTGTGCATTGGTACACACCATGAGACACACAAAACCACAAGACGGATTCTAAAATAACACCACGAATTACCTCCTTTAAGTCTAACAATCGGAAACAATTCCGACGAAGAAAAATCACCAGATTTCGTCACACACGTTTACTCCAGCCATGACGCTGCACAGATAATAAAAACTATAAAAAAACTTATCAATAGTTACTGAAAACATTGACCCAGTTTTTTTTACAAAGAAATAAATACAATAATAGAATCAATCACGAGAAAATCCCCGAGATATGGCTTAATACCAAACACAATACTGCATCTCACACACAAAGCTTTACCTTATCTGAATTCTTTGATAAATGCATGATTGCGACTCCATCATCTTGTATCGATATCCCCACGTTAAATTTAACTAAGGTACAAATAGTGCGCTAGAAATTTAAATGGCATTAATTCCTGTTATAATCTTTGCCTGTTCCTCCATAGCGTTCGGATTTGCGATAAGGTGATCTTAATCGCTATGCGCGGAAGTAACGTAAACCGGTACGCCAAGCAGTTCCGTCTGAAGCCCCCTCTAGAAATGGCACAGGTAAGGGGACGGCAGAAGAGTATAAAAGAAGAATCCGCAGTCATTTCAAAACACTTGAGTCTTCAGACCTGAACCGCATCTTGATCACCGCCTCCCCTTCCCCTCCCGCGGGGCCTGATTCCCGCTTTTCTGGTCCCTCTAGCACCGGTCGAATCCGCTCTTGCTAGAAACGCCGTTTAAATTCCAGCACCAGCTCATCTCCGCCCTGACTCATTAGCACCAGTCGGCTCTGATCTTGCTAGAAACTTCGTTTAACTTTCCACACCAGCCGAGTTCCCCAGTCCATTATTATCACGTTTGCACTAATTAAACTTTAACCCGACTTACCTGCAGCATAACCCAGAGCCCTTGATGTAGGTAAATTAGCCCTCCGGACGAACTAAAAGCCTTCGGCGCTTGCTAACGATTTTTTCGGCGAAGACCCGGACATTATAAAAGGTAAAAACTGCAGTTTAAATGATTCCGAGTGGTTCACTGATTCACAAAGGACGTACTACGCCCAGCCAAGTTTTATGCACTCCCAGTAAACATCGCCGACACCGTAAAACACTTTAATTCAGTTGAATCTGACCGCCCGTAAAATAATAATAATCAAGCGCCATCTTAGTGCTAAATATACTCTGATTTTGATTTGTTGGCCCAAGTACATCAGAGCGACAGAGCACCTACCCTAACCGTTTTCAAATATTTTTTGAAAAAATCCAAGGGCAGCAATTGGCCAGGCCAGCGTGCAATGTGGGTAGCTGAAGGTCCCCGAAGTAACGAATCGCAAAAGAATTTTTTTTATTATATTTATGTATAGCTTTGACAAAAACTGACACAAAACCTAACCTGTTAACCCCGAATTTGACATACTTACAGTGCCACCAACATAAAACCCCTTGTTTTTTCAATATTTTATTAAATCACGGTAGCCATGAAAAAATGATCCAACCTTTTCCGTTGTTTGCTCTACCCTTATTAAAGTATTATACAGGTACACTAAGTTGTCTTTATACGAGGATTGTTCAATAGAAACACGTTTGGATCGTGTAGGCATAAATCGATCATCACGACACTTCAATACAGTTAATGAAATCGTTTATTGGCATATTAGTGAGGTGTCTGTTTGCGATTGCTTTTTTGTGTATATTTTTATAGAGCTCGAAAATGGAGTTCACTATAGAAAATCAGTCTAAATAATATGCCTACCGCCGAAGGACGTCAACACTATAGTTGATCTCACATGGCGGTAGTTTAATGGTGCAGAGAATTTCGACATGAAAGAGAATTGACGAAAGACTTGGCTCGTCCATAACATATTCGAGTTGCAACTTCAGATGAAAGTGTGAAGAGTTTGGAAACTGCTTTACGTGCAAATAGACGCATTGAAGTCAAATAATTGTCAGAAAAGGTGAGCATCAATATACGAAGTGTTCATTTCATTATTAACACTCTTATCACAAATTTCATGTCTTTGGTCCAATGAAACAATCACTCAAGGGTCAGCGATTCATTTCGGACGCTGAAATGCAGACGACATTAGAGAATAACTTCCTCAACAGCAGCAAGAATTTTACCAGCAGGGAATCTGGAAACAGTGGGGCTCACACCTTAATGTTAATAGATTTTTTTTTAAATTGAGTTAATAGAAATTATGCTGAAGCTTCTAAATGTGTTTCTATTGAACAATCCTTGTAGGCGTCAATAAATTGTATGTCTGAGAGCACCGAGACTCTTGCGAGTTTAGAAAGCTCTCATTGCAAATTGAGGTACAGCGACTCCGCCTGGCGGAACACATTGACTATATGGCCAATAAAATAATTATAAAAATAACAAGAGACAAGTCACCACTAGAACACAGAATCGTCGGTAGACTTCGAAAACGATGGAATAACAACCTTTTAAACAATTGAGAACAGGCAAAAAAGAAGAAGAAATACGCATATTTGCCCAAATATACTCTAAGCCTTACATGCAGCATTTTTAATAAAACGAGTCGACTCACGCTGACTCTTTGCAAACGTGTATGGTCAATCTTATCGATTCTTCTTTGAAAACTTAAGTGTGATTTTAATCTAAGTTATAGTTTTTCTAAGCATTAGGTCGCCATTCCGTTACTGTTTCTCACTTTGAATAACTTGCTTCCTTTGCGCTAATAACGGCTATTTTATCTGCCGTTTGAGATATTGTTTCAGTCTCTGTCTTAGAGAATATCGAACCTAATGGAAAATTCCTTGATTTACATACATTCGTGGTAGACGGTATGAAAATTCTAAATTTATGTAGAATAGATCTAGCTAGAGTTAAGGTATTTTAAACATATAAATCTTGGTAATATGGATTAATAAACAGTATACTACATAGTTTAAGACTATACGTAGAAAGAAGTAATATCAGAAATAGCATCACTAAGGCCGAAAATAAAGCGTACCTATTTGGCTCATATAACAACTATAATTCTCGAAAGTGCAATGCTGACTATCAGAAAGATTTAAGCTCAACGAATTGTTATTGATATTGTTTTCTATAAATTTTAAAATTTCTCTTGTGAAATTGCTAAGTGAAACCGTATTAGAACCATTAAATAAGTTGTTCCGCCTGCTACCATCTATAAGAGAATAAAGCAATAATTGATATTACGAATAAACATTTCATTGTAGTTTCTTACCGTGAATATTACTGGTGTTCCGATGGTAAAGAAATCTGCTGCAGTAATTTTTACATCATTATTTAGCAGTTTCAGGGAGAACGCGTTGATTTAAGTTTTCAGAATAAACATTACATTCAGAGAAAAAAAAAGATAAGTGTAAGGTATACCTCTTTCTTCAATTTGCTGTTGGTGCTTGTTGCCATTAACTGCAGAAGAGCACTTTCTACGGAATTGGTCTAAAAAATTCATTATTTCAAATTATTTTAACTAAAAAAAATGATGTTGTATTGATGCATGCAACATTATATTAATCTTAAATCGAGTCAGTTCAAAGGCTGTTAAAAGAACAATTGTATGAATGAATGGTGGCAGTTGAGATAGGAACAGGTTATTAAGAGTGACTAATATTTACTGGAAAAGACTTCAAAGTTTTGAAATCACGCTGAAAGTTTAATTCTTTTCAATTGTGAATAAATAATAATCTTTAATATTATACATAGTGACAAAATAGATATCTCTGTGTTATAATTAGATCAATAAGTAGCATATTTTTATAATTCAAAATAAAAATCAGTTTTGAAGGTAAACTTTAATTATTTTGTTCTACATTGAATGTGGAATAGAGTTTATCATTTATTTAACGTAGAATCAGCTAGTGAGTGATTGTGCTTGAGGTAAATGAAGATATTTTGGAAACGTACTACAGCGAGCTTCTGTAGCAGAGAAAACCAATAAAACAACCAGTAAGCAGGTCCACAATAGATAGCAGTTTGAATTCAGGTACTTCTGAAAATACAGCAAAGGTTAATGAAGTTTCTGTTAGGATTTCAATGAGTTTTTACGAGAAAGTTTGATTTGGTATAATTCGGAAAAATTGTCCATTTAGAATTAACATAACTGTTTAGAAAGTAAATAAGTAGTTAATTCATATTCTAAATTGAAAGTTAGTCAAGATGTCGATATTGTTAGACGTTTAAAATTTGAAATTAACACTTTGTTTTAGTTAGATAATTTATAATTTTAATAACTTGCTGTGATAAATTGGAATTATTTTGATCCAAGATATTAAATTATTTTGAAGCTTAGTTGATTTCTGTTGTGTTAAGTCAAACAAAATAAGAAATATTTTGAAGCTATGTACTTCAATGAAACACATTTCTTAGAGTAATAATATTATACTGTTTATAATTACTGTGTATAATTATAAACGGTCATATAAATTAAGAATTAAATGTTATTGTGAACAGCTGAGTAGAAGTACAAGTTGTGGAAATGTCAATATGATTACGTTACACTTTCCATGTGGTTTATGAATCATAAACTAAAGAAAGTAGGTTTTATTTAATACCAAAGATAATTCACTTTACTGTATTGATCACACATCAATATTATTATTATTATTATTATTATTATTATATAATTTGTCATATACACTCAAAAAGCAGGAGTATTTTGCAAAATAGCATATAACGTGGTGCTTGATTAAGTAAAAAGGGATAGATTGCAAAAGGCTCGATAAAGAGAATGTTGCAAATGGTCGAACAACGTTTTTTTTTAATATAAAGGAAACATTGTAAGGTGACTTGAGATATTATGCCCCCACGAACACTTGATGTGGAAGATTGAATCAAACCTTTACCAAAAGTAAAATATATAATATAAATGACGTATACTCACCTTTCTTGTAGCTGCAGCACAAATAAATATTACCGCCAGCAATTCTATAAGAAAGAACGGTAGTAAAAGTAGCAGTACTGTAGAATGTAAATTATTCAGTTGGTGGAGATGCACAAGTATCGATAGGTAGTAAGCCACAAGAACTAGCAAAGACCAACTGAAGAGAGAATGCATAAGCAGAGGCGCTGCATTAGTTTTATTAATAATTGTCAGTATTCGGCATAGTTCTTGGTATATAGTCGCTACGCAAAGAAGAATGAAACCTTTAGAGTCTCTTCAGTTTGGTCCAGCATTGTCTTAAGTAAAATTTTTTTAAAACGTTAAAACGTAGAGCTAAAGTACAAATCTAAGTACTTGCGCCAGATAACAGTGAAATGCTGTACAAATTCGACAGAAAAGTTAATACTACGTGAAATACAATATTTTCAAGAGACAATTTCCCAGAGAAGAGAGTGTCATATCTGCTTGCCAGTAACAAAGTTGATACATCTACAATGAGCCACACAAGAACGCATCGTTTAATATATTGAAGTGGTATTATGCCCATGACTTGGCTCTGACTGCAATGCAGGATAATCGACTGATTCAAATAAGAACAGAGTCGCGGTATTTTAAATAACTGCAATATTAAACAAAAGTAAGATAGTAAATGCATTGATAATGAAATGCAAGAACCAATAATTAGTAGAGAAAGGAACGCTAAGACAAGGCATGTTCAGGGGGTTTTGAATTGGCTCGTGAATTAATAATTTAAAATGGTAGGTTTGAGCACATGCAAAGCCAAACCGCATAAAATTTATTTAACACAAATAGTTTGTTAGCTGCAATTTTAACAGAGCGTAAGTTTATTAAGTCAAAACATAAGATGGTGGAAATTTTGAGCATAGCAGAAAGGTAAACCGATATAAAGCAGAATAGAAAGAATTTGCAAGAGAGCAATTGCTAAATATTGGCAACAGATTATGGCGAGAAACATGAAAGTGTGGAAGTCAATAATTAGTGCATTTAATAACAAAGTAAAACAGAGCAGAACAGTGACTTTTAAAATAACGTTTGTGTGTGCAATCGCAAAGAGACAATTTGGATTATAAGGGTAAAGACCATAATTTAGATTTAATAAATGTAAATTTTAATTTTATGTATCAAACTTTATTCCTTTTGTAACCTTTTTGTATCAAAACTTATTTTTGTAACTTAGCAACCTGATACTAGTTTGTTTAAAACAGGGGAACAATTGAAATTAATTTGTCTAGAAGTTTGTAAGAAATTTCCTCCAGTTTTAATTAAAAATTTATCATAATAAACAAGCATATTAACCAGTAAAAACTACTGCATTTTATTGCCAATGTGTCAGTGTTCCTATGAGAGTGTTTGTAAGTTTTACACAACAAATACATTTGAAAATTCTACGATCCCATTCCGAAGCCATCGGCAGCCGTTTTAACTGGGATTTTCCAGCTTCGTTCCCGAGCCAGAGGCCTGTACTCCAAGACGTCTGCAGAGTCTGCAAGAGGGCCACCGTCAACATTTGCAGCAAAGGGACCGCCTCCAGCAGGAAATCCGTGCACCATCACCTACGGGCAGCTACGTTGCAGAGCGAGCCGAAGTTTTATAAGGTAGGGTGCCTGAAATTTATGCATCAGAGCTGGGAAACGCAGTATAACGCGAGAACAAACCTTGGTGAATAAGTTTAGCGCTTTCCCAGGGCTTCAGCGACATTCTAAATATTGAAAAATCGAGTGGCGTTACCAAAATTGGCAAATCCAGCGAGAAGCCAAGCGTCATATAAACAATTGCTAGAAGTAGCAACTTTTCCGCTTCTAAACAATGCAATGGAGGAGCAGTCTTGACGTCATCCTAAAACAAAAACGATTTTAGTTGCCAAACGGGAAAAATTTAAATGCCTTACCTGATGCATTTTTCACAATATTTCCATGAGTTTTAAAACGTTCAGATACGCACTCTTGCATCATCAACAAATTTGTGTCATATGTGAGCTGGACAATTATTTGACCTACCTACTAAATACCGCATATTTGAACTACCGACTTTGAATTGAGATAGTTAAATTCAGATAAAACTTTTACCGATGAGTTAGTCCATTGAATTTTGCAGTTAAATAAAATATTAAAAAGAGCATACAACCATTTATTTAGGCAGTCAATATTACATCTCATTTTAAACAGCCGTCATTCATTAAAAGGCGATAATGGATTAACAGGCGAATGAAATTAAATATTATCATCACATTTTTCAAATAACAATACAGCGGGTACGAGGGCCGTTCATTGCATATTTTTATTTGCACGTAGTACAAAAGAGGCCTCTATTCATTGTATTATACATTATTAATTGGTTTGCTGAATGTATGCATACTTTTATCAATATTGATCGCAGCTCTCCAAGCTCGCATTAGTGGTTTTGCAAAAAAACTTAGACACTTAGACACTTAGAAAGAATGAAGTGAAACTACATAGCGTTTGAAATGCAGCTCTGAATAAAAATACAGTATTAAAGAAAACTGCCCATAGTGGAAAGAACCGCTCTTCCACCTTCAGATAAACAATTACGACAAGTATGCTAACTAGCCTATGTATACAATTTCATTATATATTTTACATACGCTTAATTTGAAAAACAATCTGTTTTCTGGTTGCCCATGTAAAAAGAATGGAGCTTCTCCTATCCACTTCTGTAATTGATACGCTGGAGATAACGGGGTGCAAATGTCATGGTGACCGATTGATGCTGGAATGGTGTTCTCCATATCCAGCTTATTTGAGAGTAGCTTAGAATATCGCACCAAATAGCTGGCGTAAGTTAAAGCAGTCACATCAATTCAATTTATAAGTGCACAAATAGATACGTATCAACACAAATTAATGCAATTGACTCAATTCGCTCCATTATCTAAATTGGGCAATAACTTCCAATCACATGAAAGTACATCACATTGTAAGCACGACTGTTTATCTATTGAAGAAATAGAAAATGAACTCTGCTTTGTTTTCAGTTGGAAGAGTCACGACGGCCACATTTTAGATAAGATACTATTTTATTGTACTAGAGCCTGACTTTTGCATTTTTACTAGCAATACTGACAAAGAAAACTGGAGGAACGTATTGAAATTGTGTGGAAACGAATTTAAAATCATCGTAATTTTTAAACGCATAATGGTTTTACCTGTGTACCTTGGAGGATCTAACCATCGCGCTGTGGAAACAGCCTAGCTAGTCTCTCGAGAGAGCCTATAACCCCTAAATAGTGCATGCTTAGGTGGCAGATTGGGAGATTTCTCCCAAATATGGTGGCTAGGTTGGAGAGAAAATATAGCATGAGCAACGACCTAGTTGCGACGTCGAGCGATGCTTGGATTTCTACGACATGCTAGTACCTTGAACATATTGTTACGTGACAGAAGCATAATTAACATGAAAATTTATTTTGTGTATTATTCATCGCCGTGTAAAAGCTCTTTTATTAGAACACGGTCGTTGTGTAAACGCAGCACTAGCGATTGGGTTGCACTCCTTGTTCACAGGGTACTCCAACACCACGGACCAAATCATGGGTGGCTTGTAAGAGTTCACGAGCCACCAAAGAACATAACCGCTACACCAACCGTTGTTTGAGTTCACAAGGTGTTAGGTACATTAAACCAACAAATGCTGGGTGTTTATCTAGAAAGATGACGCAGTCTAACCCGAAACTTAATTCTACAATTAATTGAGATGTCTGAGCCTTATAGAGAAAGTTGACTTCAAGGAGTTTGCTTTTGCTAAGGGTGTATTCTCAAGTAACTGTTTCTTTACCAAGCGCCTATTGTTAGCAATTGTAGATGCTGTGGATTTTATACATCTTACTTGTCTGCAGTGGTGCCCAAATTAACAAATTTCGACCGGCCTTCAGCAAAGCCATACTGTCGATATTAGGTGAACCTGACCCTAACGCTGAGTTACAGCTCCCGCATCGTAACCTTAGAAAAAGTTTCACTACGCGCATCAATACGATACAGTGTAGGGGTAAGCGTACACTCCGAGTTAAAAGTACATATCTTCGATAGCGTTTATTTTTAATATGCTTTAAAAATAATTTAATCTGCAATATTTCTTGCAAATAAAACAATTGGACCAACATTAATTGCAGGAAACAAGCCTATATAAAAATAGTAGAGTTTAAAGACGCAAGGGTCAAGTGTAAACTTATTTGGCGTCAGCTTTTTAGGGTAAATGCACAGCAGTGACGCACCAGCGAATAATGATCTGGGAAGCAGCCGAAGTGCACGATATGATGCAATTGCACCCGAGAGCTGGCTGCTTGAAATTTCTAAGGTTACGATGCGGGAGCTGTATGTAAGCGTCCTCTTGTTGTAAACATCGTTTTTTACCGTGCAGATTACAGTCGCTATGAGAAATCCAAACTTGGACAGGCGGTATAAGATAAAGAATATGGTGTAAAAACGGCTTGAGAAACTGTAAAAAATAAGAAAATATATACTCTAATATCTAAAATAGCAGGAATATCATAATTTACCATCTAATTTTTAAAGAAGGTAATGGAATAAAAAATGGAATAAAATGCTTAACTGCTTTTAATTCAGATAAACAGATAGGATCATTTAGTTGACAGTGTATTTAAGTTAATGTGCAGGAAAAATTACAATTTGTATTCAAATTATGATCAACTTTTGTATTAATTACCCTTTCTAACTTAAATTCGGAACTGTTACATGCACATTTGCATTGTTATTAAGCAATTAAATATTAACATATTTAACTAGTCCGTCATGAGACGAACTTTCAGTCTTTCTTCTTTCGGTACCTTTAGTCATTTTCTTCTACCACTGCAGTCTGTTGTAATAGACTAGGTCGAGCATCTACTTTTTGACTCCTTTCTAATTTATCCTATGCACCAATCATCCTAGATAAATTCACCAGTATGTGTCTTAATTGGTTATTAGGATCAGTTTCTGTATTAACATGAAGAAATAGTCGTTCTACAATAACAGCATCCTATCGTGGTGTATTAGAGAAGTTTATTTTGTATTGTTAACTGGACAGTGACAACGTAAGGAACAGAACCCGATCGTGGACAAAGCAACTCCTTTTATTACGATGCAGCATAATATACAAACGCAGCTTTGTTGACTTATATATGCCGGGTGTACCACGTAGTAAGTGCAGTAGACTGACTGACATGTTAAAAACGCAAAGAATTGATTATGTCTGTGCACATTATTGAGCTCACAATGTTCGGTATTTTTGTTTTCCTGGCACAGTCAACTGACAATTTTCAAGATTGTTGCATTTTGCAGTCAGTAATACCGAACCAATATGAGTATTTATTCAACAGAGTAATAAAACATCTATAATCAATAATGCAATAATTGTGAAAAACAAAATATGGTCTCTCTCTCTCGCTCTCTTTAATAATATCGCATAATGTCTAATAAAGATTTTATACTTATCAAGATCTCTCACATAACGACAAGTGTGTGTTTTTTAATATGGTAGTAGCCCTATGACCCGTACTACGTGGGACACCCGGTATATATGACCATGTTTCTTTAACTGTGAACTATGTATAATAGTTTCTTTATCCAATTTTTTCCTTATAAGTTTCTGTATCTATGTCATGCTATTAACGTCTATAAGTTTTTGAAGTTGTAAATATTTCATTACTTTTCCACACCTTTTTTTCCCTATTTGAGACAAGTGCTAACGTTCTAAAATAGCGTATTAGCTGTATATCTGTCAATTATAGGCAATGCTTAATATTTCAGCAACATCCTTTTAAAATGCTACTTGATTAAACTGTTACAATTTTTTTAAAGCATTGTTAAATAGAATTGTATCAGAATCACTAAATATGTTGCTGCTGATGCTATTATCTGTAACCAAGTAAAATTTAATATTAGCCGCCACAATACTAAAGAGTAAAAAACTTATAATACATAATATTCTAACTTAGTCTCTCACCGTATATATTAATGTTGTGTCCATGGTGAATAGACCTGCTACTGTGATTTTAGCATTATCATGTAGAAGTTGCAAAGAAAATGTGTTGACCTGCGATATCAGAATAATGATAGTAAACGTGTGGTGTATTACGCATGTTTGTAACATTTACCTTCTTCTTTGTTTCAATGTTGGTATTTGCTGCCATTATCTTTAGAAGACAATTTTTTATTGAACTGGCCTAAACAAGAATATAATTTATATGAAATATTTCTAATATCGTTACCAAATCGAAGCAAAACCCTGTTAAGAAAATAAATTCTATGGAAATAGAAATATTACTTACCTCTTTTGCAGCCACAGAAGAAACGTATATGTTAGCCGCAATGGACACAGTAAAAAAGAGTATCAAAACTATCGCCATCGTTTTAGGAGGAATATAGGCTGTATTTGAAGAAATCATCCGTAGAAACAAATAATAGGCTTGAAGAGTTATTAAAGACCAACCCAAGAATAATTGCGTAAGCATGGGCAGATTATAGCTGTGGTTGATGACTTCTGTTATCCTACATAAATCCTGATGTATAGCAGCTATTTTGAGAATAGGCACCGACGTAACGTTTGCATCTTCTTCACTTTGGTTTCCCGTTGCCTCCCGCAAAAATTCTTTCAAAATATTAAAACGCATGGCTAAAGCAAGTATCCAAACATGTATACCAGACATCAATGCAGCGCCATATAAATTGGACAGGGCAGTTGTTAGTTGAACTACTACATATTCTACTATTACTTCCTGCTGTGTTGCAATGTTATATATAGTTAGCCAGAGTAACGCAAGTAGAATTACAATGACCCACACTAGACAGATATTTTTAAGACGAATGTTATTAATGCTCATTCCGAATTTACGAATCCTCTCATCAACGTTGATAACATCTTTCCACGTTTGAACTATGATATTTCTGAAGAATTTATGGATGAATACACTTACAAAGAAAGAATTAACGTTACACAGAAGTTGCAATAGAATTGTGAATATTAACAAAACGTCATCAAAGTATTCCATGGTATGACAAATAAGCCGTAACAACCATAGATAACTAATGGCCATAAATACGACAACAATATACACAGCGGCATTGTAAATTTTAAATTTGGTCAAATCTAGAAAGACCCGATTTCCTGGCTCTCCATGCAGTATAAAAGCTACCTCCCCAATCCATTTCTGTAACTGGTAGGAGGGATTAAAGGCTGTACAGATATCATGACTGCTTCTCGATGTTGAAGCAGTGTCTTCCATAGTTATCTTATTTGAAAGCAGTAAATTTTGCTACACACTCGATATGGTCTGGAACAGCTCGGCTAATTTCAATTATATTGGTATCATAAATAAGTAAACGTTATTGACCATAATCATGATACTCAATAATACATTATCTAAATTAGAATGCCGTTAACGTCCTCGTTTAAAAACATCATTGCTGTTTCAATATTACTTCTATGTTAGGTACGTTAAGAAATAAATATTTTTTCTATACTGGTCTGGTATAGATACTATCTACCAGCTTAGCAACGAGTCCGGTAGGTACGTTTTTATGGCCTAGGCCGGTAACACTTACCAACGCTTATGATTCGTATTATACCTTTCTCAGTATTGAAGTATATCGGCTGGCACTGTCAGTTATGTCAAATTCGAGGTTAGCAGGTTAGGTTTTTCGACACAAATTAAAGCTAACATTAACCTCGAATTTGACATAGATTACACATCGTCACCAACAATACGCTTCAGTGTAATAAGAATCACAGCATTTTTAATGCAAACAGTTTGGAATAATTTTCTAATAAAATCAAAATTGATCTTGTTCACTATGCAAAAACATTTTATACGAGACACTGCAGGTATTTGCGGTTATGGCATACCTACTTCATGTGTCTTGCCCTGGTGGGCGCGACCGTAACGTATTAAATCGGCCACAAATGCTTAGTCACCGGCCTAATGTCGTAAGTAGCTATAATATGATTGCGCAATGGAGACGGTCAAGCTTTAAAATCGCTAATACATATTTGTGAGCATTTCATTAGATTTGCTTTTAAGATTAGTGGAAGTGTTAAGGAAATCGTTTTAAAAGTGTGAACTAAAACAGAATTTGAAAGTCTACTTCAATGTCGCTGGTAGAAATACGGAAACATTGTATGCAAAATGTAATAACATACAGGAGGGTATGTGTCTCTAGTTGTGGTTTAACTCGGTGCATGCATTTTTTAAATTAGGTCTGAAGATATGCATTATTGCATACTGTAGCTGGTCCTAAGCCCAGATAAAGAAGAAGCTCTCCTTAATAAGATTAGCAGCATACCGAAGGTGAGAATAAGAAATCGTGCAAGGAACCCATAACTCTGCTTTGGACACAAGAGGGATACACTGTAATGATACACCGCAGAAAGGAAGAAAGAAATTGTAGTGCTCGGTTGCAATATGCAACAGCGTTTGTCGAGCTATCGCACGTATTGCACGCATCCCCGTTCTCATCTTGTGGATTTGACGTAAATTATATCCTTTATCGTTGAAGCTTATCTTGACGTTGCTACCGATTTTTCCCTACTTGATGTGCAAGTAACAGAGTCGACGGAAATCTAGGCAGGTACTGTGTTTTTAGTAATTAATTGCTGATCTTAGTACTACAGTTTAAAGTGTTTGTGATCATAAAACGTTGCGAAACGCTTCCAAGTTTAGTTGAGATACATATACGTAAATGTTTTGAACACTTTTTTAGCAATATGTGCACTCCCTACGACGTCATATAGGTGTAGGAACTAATTTCGACTATATAAATTCATGTTTGTCACATTTTTAAGTTCACTAGAGACAGGGTAAGCTAGCTGTTGTCTTTTATTGTTGTTGCATGCAACACTCCATTTGTGTTTTCTTTGTGAAGGGTTTCAGCAAATTGCAGGAAAAAAAATTATAAAGGTAGGTCGGCGGAAACGCTAAATTGGACCGTCGTATGACTCTATGAATAAGCAGAAAGGCTATTCCCCATTTCAGGCTTGAAGAAAGCAGATCCTTGCGAAAATGTTCAAGTTCGAGGCACCCTTTTTAACATGATTAACTAATTTACTAAGACAAAGTTTTAACGTACAGCCTATCGAGTCGAACCCCATCTTCCCGACAAGATTCTGGCAAAAGTCCTGTTACAGGGGCATTGAAAAGTAGGTAAGGCGAATTTATTTGCTTGTGTATTACCGAATTGCTTGCTAAATTTACGAATTAAAACAACGGCGCAGCTTTCTAGTTAGGCAAAAAGTTAGAAATCTGTTTGTATAACGGGGCGCTAAATACTGCTATTTCGTTGTTCACGTGGCCGAATTTCATGCAGTCAACACCCTGTCGTTTAATATCGATTTACTTAGTAACAGATTTGGCGACTGCCACGTGTGGGGCAAATGTCGATTATGTTAACTACTTTTAGAGCGGTAACGTCGCTTCGAAGCCCATTCGTAAGGCTATTTTTGCCCCCCAATTTTTGAATTTTTGCTATAGTATAGATTAAGAACGCATTTTTCCTTATCTATCCAACTAGTCGCCTCGAATATTTTTTATCGTACCGATCGTTTACGATCTGCACTTTGGATTTAGTATTGTTTTGTTTTATATTTCGCAATAACTTACGAGATTTTACTAGATTTTAATAGATATGTAAGTTGAGATTATGTTTTTTCTTAATCTTCTTTGTTGTTTCTTGACTTTTTGTTCTGTCGTGCTTTTTTTCTTTTTCTTTGTGTTTTTTCTTGTTTCTGTTTGTTTTTTCCTGTTTTTTCTTGTCTTCTCATTTTTAATTTTGTATTTTCGTGTCAAACCAGTTCGCGAACAGAAGAAACTTCATTTGTCTTTAGAAGCACCCATCGAAATGATTAAGTATATATTTTCACGCAGTTGAGTATTTTCTCTCTTTTTTTTCGAAAAGATAGTTTTGAATTTTCACATTGAACGCCTTCTTCAGGCAGAAGCGGAGTATGAGTTAAAGATTAGGGGCCGTAACATTATCGGCACGGTGACCGCTTTGCACGGACCCTTATACATTTGCGGGCCATTTTGCAGAGGTGTCGGCTTTGAGGAGTTAAAAACAAATTGCGAAATTATTTAGCACAACCCAGGAAAGATTTGGCGGTCAAATTGCTTTGTAAGTTTACTGTTTAAAACAGTGGCATTGCTTTCCAATTGGGACAAAAGTTACGAATCTTCCTGTGCAACGGAGCGCGGAACAGCGCATTTCGTTGCCCAGGCGTGTTACGGTATTAAATTGACTTTACGACACTCACGGATGGGCGAGTATCGAAAGCTAAACAAATTTTGGAAACTGGCAAGCTCACCCAGACAGATCGTCAAAACAGGCTAAAGGCCTTGGCTCGAATGCGCTCAGGGAGATGGGAGTGGTTCAATACGGTACGCCATAGGGAAATCGTGTCGAGATAATATATATTGTTATGATACATGACGTAGTATAATAAATCATAAGAAAGAAATATTCAAAACTAATAAATTTGGAAGGTTAAAATAATTAGATCTTGATGGGTGTAAAATTTCGAATATGAATAATGAAAATAATTGATACAATGAAAGGAGCCATTTGATAGTTATTATTATTATTATTATTATATTTGGATAAAGGCTGAGGACATAAATCATTTGGCAGCCTAAAAGATACAAGAAAAAAAAATAATGCAAAATAGCCCAGTAAACACAATTGGAAAAATTACTAAGGGTATAAGTATACGCTGCGGCCCAAGCCCGAAAATTATCTTTATTAGTATTGGCCGTAGGCATTTTGCGTGTTTCCAGAGCAATGAGCATGAATGGCCCAAGTCTAAACTGGAAATTCCCGATTTCGGGTTTGTCCCGCAGCACATATACTAAATATGTATGTACCACGAAAAGTGTTTATCAAGTCTGTTTTTAAAACTGTTAATAGATGTCGCAGAGATGACGTCGGCGTCGAGGTTGTTCCATACAGGTCTCTGCCCACTACAACGTATCATACTATAACCGTACTAGGAACGTGTCGGGTAAAAAAATATTCTTTGTATTGAAAAGTATGAGACTATGCCCACTAGACCGTTCCGTCACCGACCAGCACCGTCGCCTACCATGCACGGAGCGTTAAGTAATTGTCGGCGAGAATATTTTGCCGGTGCCGATACGCTCCGCGCATGGCACATGAGGTTGCCAAACCGATGCGCGCAGGCGGCGAAACGGTGAGCATACGGGTTATACTTTTCTTACTTCTTACTTTTCTTCATCATCAACTAAGTGCCTGAATAACGTCCAATATTCTCCTTCAGTTTTTCGTTCTTTTATAGAATCGTGAATCCAGTAGCGTCGAGTGTTTTTTTGCTTCTCTTCTTCTTCCTCATCCAATATTATGGCAATTATTGCCAGTTGTCTAACAGTTAATTTTTTATTAGGCATACCTATTTTATTATTTAAAAACTTGATAGCACTCCCAAGACGTCCACGCAACATCGATACGCATGCGAGAATGAAACGGTTTCCTATCGATTTTGGTGGTTAGATCTGTATGATGATACAGGTTACATACGGGTTGCATACGGGCATCATACGGGATGTATACGGGCACAGAACGCCGTCGATCCGTTTCAGTGGGCATAGCAGGACGTATCGTGTTGCTTTTCATGTCTGATACGTTTCTAGTACGGTCATAGTATGATACGTTGTAGTGGGCAGAGACCTTTAACTTCTATTTTTAAGATGCAGCAGGTGTTTGCCCTCCTCAGCTCCAGTTAAAAGAGTTTTTTCATTTGCTACTTTTATAGATAGTACTAGGAGAATTGCCACTTCAGGCGAATTATTTGAAAAACTGATGCCAATGAAGGCAAGGAGAGTGTAATACTTTTGGTACTTTTTACTTATTACACCGAAATATAAATTTTGTATTAATATAGATTAGACAACTTTATTTATTTACCTACATGATGCATCAAAGCTTTTGGTTTTGGTAAACAGTGCAAACACTGCAGGGCTCGAAGCCGGTACATATTTTATGTAAAAGTACATATTTTTTAGCTTGGTACATAAAATTACATAAATTTAAAAAAAGGTACATAAAGTTCACATTTCCCGCGTTTCGACCATTTTTGATATTCTACAATATATGTAATAAGGTGATTACTGACTTTTAAAAAAGTTGGAAAATAAGCTATTATCAACTTTCAAACTTTCCAATCGGTCGGAAAAGTGGTTGTCGTGGCAGCGCCAGCGGTTGAAAAGTAATCAATTGCCGATCGCTGTCTAGTAGGTTGGGATACTGTAAATCTCGTTTATCCACTCATGCGCGTCACGACCTATGGAATCATAATATAATAATAATTCTTCCAATTGTTGTTTAGAATAAAGTGGTTGTGAATAAAATAGTATACATACCGAGGTGGAAAGTGTTTCATTCGTGTCTCGAAATAAAGTTGACCTCGACGCTTTGCGTCTCGGTTAACTACTTAGTCTCTCAACAGTAGTAATGAAACACTTTCCACCTCGGTATGTAATATACTATTACTTACAGTCGGTTAATAATAGGTAGGTTTCTAACCTTCAAAACAGTAGGAAAGCGAGTCATTGTTTACTGTACTTTACGTCACTATCAATGAACTTGTCATTTTACCTAGCAACAGCGTTGCAGATTCCTTTGTTAAAGTGACTTATGAAACTGCGATAAAAATACATATTATTTGAAACTTACATAATTATATGAAGAATAACAAAAACCGATTGTGAGTAAAATAGTATACATACCACAGTGAAATGTTTCATTCCTGTCTTGGTTAACTATTTAATCTCTCGACAGTAATGAAACACTTTCAACCTCGGTATATAATATACAATTATAAAAAGTATTTGTTTTGTTAATATACAGACATTGCAAAATTAAAGTTTATTTTGTTACTTTATCTATCGCCTTTTGTATAGAATATGTTCTACAATATTTTTTTTATAATACGTTGATTTTTATTTTACACTGAAGTTTGGTGACATTGATAATAAGTGGTACATATTTGGTACATAATTCTGAAATGTTTGGTCACTATTTACATAAGTTTCAATGCAAATACCACTTTGAGCCCCGAAACAGTTAAAATACTTAATTATCAGAAAATCTTTAAGTGATAAAGTATGTTCAGGGTGAAGCTTGTAGTGGACTGTATGTTTTAATTTTGGGTGGCTTATTAGACAGTTACAGGATAATTTTTAGGAGTGTAGGAATGTAAAAGGATGCCGTGCTAACGGCCTTAAGGAGTCTCACATAAGCAGGGTAATAAAGACTTGGATCCGTTTAGCAGAGATAAGAAGGATATCTAACTGCATTACATTATTAACTAGAAAATATCCTATATATAACCTCTAATCTATTAAAAAGGCCCCACCCTATATTCCTTTGTTTAGAGATTTTCGACCCAATAAACATATATATGGCTATGAACACATTTTAAGCTTCTATGATTATAATCGTAATTAACAATATTTGATGCATTTCAAATATTATATAAAATATTCCAGAAATGTGCTAGATTAATTTTTGTAAATAGTATAAAATAGCATTGGTTTTCATAATAACTTTTAAAACGGTATTTAAAATAGTGTTAGCCTCAATTTGAACAAAATGTAATAAGAGTAGGCTTGGAAACAATGTCAAATCGCAGACAAACAATTGGGGAAAGGAAGGGAATCTGTCAGGTGGTGTTAATTTGGCTTCCCCAATAAATAATTGTTAATCTGTTAATAAATACCCTTTTCCCAATTCAGTGAGTTTTAAAATTAATTGTATTTCCTGGGTGTATGCTTTAGTAGAGTGCATTGATTCGTAGCACCTCTGCAGAAGTTTAAAAGAGTGTTTGATTAGTGCGTCAACTGGTAGCTAGTATTTCGGTGACTGTTTTGGAGGTTCTAGCAGATTAGTTGGAGCCGCTGGAAGCTGGAGGTAGGCAGTGACTTTTATAGAAAGCAGTGGAGCCCTAGGTGTGGGCAACGCCGTGTGCTGGAAGCAGTTTTTGTGTCGCATTGGTTGAGCTACAGCTGTCGTTCAGCGGCTTGGTTTGGTTGGCCAACGGAGAAAGAGGGGCTAAGCACCATGGACCTTGCTAGAAACTCGAGTTATGCCCTAATTTCCATTCCAAAAGCAACAGAAAATTCAGAAAAGTTTACCCTAAAAGATTGAATTTAGTGAATTTCTTGGTGGCGCTTTAATTAAGTAATCACAGATAATTGTCGAATGTAACGAACTTGTTTTTGCGGATTGTGAGGTTGGATCGCCATATTTGAGTTAATTTCGCTTTAGTTAAATAATATCCTCTATCGTAGTGATCCCACTAGTTAAATCAACATTACACAAGGTGTTTACTTTTAAATTATTAAAAATAATACCTCGATAATGGATTTGATAGCAAATATATTTCTTATAATTTAATAATCAAAATAATACTTGCTAGGATGTAGAGACTTGACCCATATGAGATCAGTGTCATGTATTATACACATATTTAAATTATAATATCCAAATCAAGTTGTAATAGACCATAACAATATACAGGGTGTCTCAAAAAGAATGGGACACCGATTAGTCAGAGATTCCTTAGGTTATAATAAATCGATTAAACCTAATATACCTTAGTACAAAGTCCCTCCAGTAAAAAGTTACAAGGCCTTGAAGTACAATTTTTTATTTTTTATTTTTTTGTTAATTTCCGCAAATGTAGAGATATCAATTTAAATTTTGGTATACATGCTTACTATTATGTAGTGCACTAATACAAAAATTTTCATCAACTAGACTTGACTGTAAGAGGCACTTTACCTACTTTTCAAAACTTTTTTTGCTCTAACTTCGTTATCTGTAACTTTTTTTGAAATTTTAGGTTATTATCTGAAAGAGAATAGAAAAGCACAAAAATAACGTACACTTAGTTCTTAAGCCTAAAAGCAACCGTTTGCCTTAAAATGCCTATCAAAGGTTTTTGGTTGTCATTAAGACGTGCAATTATCAAGTAGCCATGATTACAAAAACAATGGATAATGATTGTAATCTAGTAAATAACAACAAGAAATCAATTAATGACGTTGGTGACATCAGTTTTTTGTCTTTTGTGCTTACGAAAATGCTGCAACATAACGAACCGTTCAGCATTGGAGAATTCGTTATGTAAAGGCATTTTCTTAAACATAAAAGAACAAATTCTTATGTCACTAATGTCATTAATTGATTTATAATTGTTTTTTAATAGATGACCATTGTTTTTGTGATCATGGCTACTTGATAATCGCACGTCTTAATGACAACCAAAAACTTTTGATGAGCATTTTAAGGCAAACGGTTGCTTTTACGCTTATGAACTAAGGGTACATTGATTTTGTGTATTTTAATTCTCTTTCAGATAATAACCTAAAATTTCAAAAAATGTTACAGATAACGAAGTTAAAGCTAAAAAAAGTTTTCAAAGATAGGTACAGTGCCTCTTACAGTTAAGTCTAGTTGATGAAAATTTTTTTATTAGTGGATTAAATAATAGTAAGCATGTATACCAAAATTTAAATTGATATCTCTACATTTGCGGAAATTAACAAAAAAATTAAAATAAAAAATTGAACTTCAGTAACTTTTTACTGGAGGGACTTTGTAAAGTACGTTTTTTTTCTATAAAAATTTTCAAGGTCAAGATAAAATTGGCAAAACTGCTTTTTTAAATTATTAGAAAATTTATTTTCGTCAGATTTTTCTCTAAACGACTTGTGTCATTTTGACGGTTAAAATTAAATTGTCAGCTTTTCTTTTTTGAAGCTGAATACGCGTAAAAACGGAATCTTTTAAAATTAATTGTAAGAAAAGCATTTCTGAAGTGTGCAGAGGAACTGTTGGATCTGCAGTCTAACATACCAGAAGAAGATGTTTATGAAAGATTAGCAAGAGCTTTGAAGTACAGACAACTTTAATGCCAGATTTTAAATTTTCCACCATTTTTTAGTTCTAAAAAGTTACTAAAACAAATTCTACCAACATACTTTTTTTAAAGGAATCCAAGTTATGCCAACATAAACCCTAAATTCTTTGACCTTGAAAATTTTTATAGGAAAAAAACGTACTTTACTAAGGTATATTAGGTTTAATCGATTTATTATAACCTAAGGAATCTCTGACTAATCGGTGTCCCATTCTTTTTGAGACACCCTGTATATCCCAAAACTGCCTGCTCAGAGAGAAATGGGGGTATTCGGGCCAGTGAACTATGTAACTGGAAAGGACCCGTCGTGTGCGCAAAGCACGCAAAACTGTGTCAGGGGCGACAGACTGAGATGGAATGATCGTGTAGTATCCCTATCTCTGTTTTACACATGCAAGTGAATGGCAATTGTGAGGTTCATTTCCCATTTATTAAGATTTGTTATTATTTTGAGGATCTTGTATCTGTGAAAAGGTTTTTAATTGTCGAATTACTTTTACATCAAGCAGTTCGTGTATTTTGTTGAAAGCAAATTGCAGCAAAATAGTGTCAAAACCATTTTCCAAGTGTTGTGTTTACAAACTGAACAACCATGGTGCTTAATTGTGTAGCTTATGGTTGCAATACAAGATGCAAAAAAACCAATTTTATTTCATACGTAAGTTTATAGTTTTTTTATAGCCTCAAGTCTATAAAATCTTTATTGTATGTTAAAATTTAAAATACTCATAAAATCTAGTTAACCTATAAAAGTGAGGAAAATATATAATAAATTTTATTATTAATTAAGTATATGTTTATTTTAGTTTTCCAAACGTTCAGAGATTCTGGAACTTTGATTGAAAGCAATAAGAAGAGAGAATTGGTTGCCTTCCACGACGAGTAGGCTGTGCGGAGAACATTTTTTATCTGTGGATTACCAAATTAGGCCAGGATGTAATACTAAATTACTCAAACTTGATGCTGTGCCAAGTATTTTTTCAATTCCAAAACATCTATCAAAAAAGGCAACACCTCGCAGGAAATTAATTCGACATGATGTGAGTTATTAAAATAACCTGTATTATGCCAAAAATTATTGTCTTTTTATTTTTTTTAGATGGCAGATGATAGGGTTAAAGAAGAACCTATGAGTATTGATTTTGGTGTTACTACACCAGAATCGATAAATTTACCATCGCCATCTACTAGAGGATCAAAACTGCTCAGGGACCAAGAAACGCAGACTGCAGCAATAGATGATAAACTTTTCCGCTTGAAAAGGCAAGTAAAAACTTTAAAACAAAAAGTCAAGAGGAAAAATTTAAAGGTGTCTACTATGAAACATCTCATTACGGAGATTTCAAAAAGTGGCTTTAGCAATGAAAATTTAAATACTGTCCTGAAAAGTTATTTTGAAGGTTAATAATAATGCTTGTGCTAAACTATTGGACTTTAAAATTAATAATGAATTTTTTTTAGGTCTGCCTTTAGAGCTTGTGCTTCTGCAGAAAACAGACTCTGAAATTAAAGATCGTGGCCAAAGACGATAAATGTAGACTAATTGTATTTTACATAATTTATTCATGTAAATATTTGTACTATGAAATATTATTAAATAGATTTTGCAATTAATATATTATATAAAAGCATTTATTCTTTATAATTTATTGCTAATTACAACTGCTGAAATGCTTAATATCACTATTTCTTTATATTGCTCTTGTAAGTGTTTATAATAATGTTTACAAACAATTATCGATATTAAGCGTTTCACCATTTGCATTAGCCGTGATATTTTAATTTGAAATAAAATCATTGTTGAAATAAAAGTGTTACGTAATCCAGTTACTTATTGATTTTTGTACCTTTTCTCATTTGTAATTTGTATTGTTTTATCAGTCAAATAAGGGTTTTAAAAAATTTCAATGACTGCTAAATTTGTATGGTCACCTATCCAGAATTTTATCAAATATTCGACAAATACTAGAAACAGTTATATAATTCTTTTACCTCTTAAAAGATTAAAGATTAATCAAATAATCTGTATAAATTTTAATAAATTATTTTAAAAAAGATAGGATAGGAAATAAAAAATAAAACCTTAAAATTTGCTAATTTCTGCCATTTATTCAATTTGTTAAACAGAGAGGGAGATACTACACACTTGCGGGTTGCCTAAAAATCAACTTGCCTCACTTTCAAAGCATTTAGGGTCCTTTCCAGTTGTGATTGAGTTCACTGATTCGGGCTAATGTATCAATCGGTATTTTGAAGAAAAAAGTCCTATCTCAAGCCATAACTGAGAAAAGACATTTTAAAGTTAACCAATCAGGGCTTAGCACCATCAAGGTAGGATGACCGCAATTTTGCGTTGCCACTTTTGCGATTACTCGTTTTTTTTAAATCTCTTATCTATAAATCTAATCTACTACTACCTACCGTATTTGTATCAAATCAAACATTACTTATGTTAGTTTATTTTGCTACACTATGTAATTCAAGTGTATCATTTGGCATGTATTCAGTGCCGGCGTTACGCACAGGCAGAGCAGGCGGCCGCCTGTAGCGGCACATTTAAGAGGGCGGCCGGAGGCGGCCCTCGTGCTTTTAATATTTACATACAAACCCAAAAATTAAAAAAACGAAAAATTGTTGAAATGGATCTTTCCTAGTAAACTCTAATAATCGGTTTTTTCAAAATTACCGTAAACTGGGGTGAATTTGATTTCGCGGGGCTACCAACATTGATATTCCTGCGGAAAATGTTTAAAATAAAAATGAGGGGAAAAATATTTTTAAACGAAAAAAAATTTGGCACAAAAATTTAAAAATTATCAATTTATTTGCACCGCAGTACTTTAGTATAATTTGTTATTAGAAGTTAATAAAGTGAATCTTCTAATGCAGAATCCAACACTTTCTATTGTTGCCGCAGTAGAAACAATTGAGTCCGTTCTTAATTATTTGAAAAAGCTCAGAACTGACGAAGAGTTCCAGAACCTTTTTATTACTGCTCGGGAATTAGCAGATATAATTGATTTTGTACCCAAATTCGAGGAAGTGCGAATTAAAAAAACAAAAACGCAATTTTGAATACGAAGCGAATGATGACCTAATGGAAGATTTAAAAGAAAAATGTAAAATTGAAGTTTATTTTAATTTGTTAGACGTTGCTATATACTCAATAGAGGAACGTTTTCAACAGCTATCAAATTATAAAAATACATTTGGCTTCTTACATTCTATTTCAAAATTAACTACGTGGAAGAAAGAAGATATTTTAAAGTATTGTAAGGATTTAGAAATTATACTGAGCGTTAGCGATGATAACAAAAAAGACATTGATGCTATTCAACTGTCAGAAAAATTAATATTCATTTCAAGTTTGCTGAAACCATCAGATGACCCAAACGATGTTTTGAAATATATATAACGCAATGAATTAATACCAATTTATCCAAATTTACATATCGCTTTAAAAATATTATTAACAATACCAGTTAGTGTAGCTAGCGGAGGAAGAGGTTTTTCACGTCTTAAGTTGATAAAAAATTACCTTAGGCATCCATGGCTCAAAACCGACTATCTGGGCTACCTATTTTGTCCATTAAAAATGGAGCATTAGACAAAGAAGATATACTTCAAGAGTTCAAAAACATAAAAACAAGAAAAAGATTTTAAACTTTTTGCTATACTTATAATTGTGATTATTATTGTTTCATTTAATTTTTATTATTGTTAGTGGTAATTTTTATTACTAATGTAACTTTTTTACTTCCTTTTACAATAAAGGAAGTATTGGATGCACCCAAAAATTCGAATTTGAGTTTTCACCATATATTCTCGTTTTAGAGTCCCCTGAACCAAAATAGTATATTAAAGTATGAGTGGATAACAAGGTATTTAAAACACGCCCGAGTTTTCGAGCACGACGGCGTAGCTGGAGTACTCAAAATAGATAAAGTGTTTTAAAGACCAGTTATCCACGAATACTTTAAGCTATTTTTTATTATACCTGCAATACTGGAAATAAATGAAGCACTAAAAACTTAGAAATAATTTATGTCGTAATAAATCGAGAGGGCATAATAATATTGCTACTATAGTTACAAGAATTGTTAACGTTTTTGTCTCGTCCACGTCCGTTGTTGCAATCAGTCGTGTCAGCAAAATAAAGATAGCGATCAAATTATAATCTTACTTATATACCTTGTTACCTTGACAACCTTTAAAGATCGGCGTGCTTTAATCGCCTGTTTTCGCACGCTCAGGCGTGCTTTAAACGGCGATTCTGATGAAGGTATAGTAAAAAAACATATTTTTGTTCATTGGTCCGTCTTTGAACAGAATATCTCAAAAAGGAAGAAGTGTGGCGTTAAAACTTCATATATACGTTTTGTGTACTATGTAGATGCGACAGCAAGCTTTCGAATAAAATCGCATAACCGGAAGTAGGTGTTTACTCTTGTGATTTTTCAGTTTTTTTCGATTTTTTTAAAAAACGGGTCTAACGATTTTTTCAAACTTTACATTCTTATTACATTTTTAATGTGTATTGATGTGAGATAGGTGATTTTCCAGTTGAATACCTCTAAAATGAAGTTTCTTTTATTTTTTTCTATTTTTTGTATTAACTCCTATTTTAAGTAGAACACCCGATATATTATTACATTTTTGCATTCAGCTTAAAATTCTAGATAAAATTTGTCTCTTGATCTAAGGCTCTATTTTTTACCGTTTTTTGTAGAATTTGCAATTTTTTAAAATTTTTGAAAAATTAAATATCAAATTTTTGCTTAATTATAAGATAACTGTAAAAGGAAGTTATGTGAGTGTATCACACCAGATTTTTTAATATTATATTTACGAATGAATAATTAATAAATCTTTGTACTAATATTGTACTCGTATTATTTATTTTTTATAGTACATATACAAAAATCCGTTTTTTTTATCACTAGGGCGGCAAAAAAAATCTTGCCTGTAGCGGCAAAAAGTCTAGCGCCGGCCCATCCTCTGAGTACTTCGATACGATTATTACTTTTGGAGAATGTGGGGGCAACGCGCGCGAAGCCGCAAGGATGTATCGTGAGCACTTTCCGGCAAGAGCAAATCATCCCGATCATAAAACCATCCTTAATTTGTTCGCTCGCAGTAGGAAAACGGGACAGATACAACCTGTTCGAAAGGAAGTTGGTGGTGCTCCAAGAAATGTGAGGAATATTGAGAATGAGACAGCCGTGTTGGATGCCTTTGAAGAAGACGTTACTTGGTCTGTTCGGGCCGTTTTATTTCGAAATAATTAAGTCAAATACCTAATAAACTTTTACGATTATCAAGTATCACAATGTCGATGACAAGTAAACGTCAACGAAATTCAGAAAACGTCAAAATTACGGTTGGTAATTTGATTTTTGCGAAGTCAGTATTTATTTTTGCTGTCTAACAACGTGTCGGATTTGCAGTAATATCTGAGGACCGAGCTTCTGGGATTGGTACAATTGAAAACTCTATAACTCAGTTATTTGGGGTCGTAGAAAATTTATTTTTGCTTTGTTGCGGCCTTTCTTAATTTTAATTTTACTCTTTCTTAGGGTTTTATCAATTTTATTCTAAATCTTACCTTTTATTGTCACTGACGTAGCTCGCAATTGTTGACTCTTATCTCTTGGGTTCCTGTAGAGTGTAATTAAGACATACACAATAAATATAACAAATTGATATGAGGCAATTTAATTATTTATTTATACCAATTTGTAATTTCAATATTCTGAAGTTGTCCTAATTTGGTAATCAATATTTATGATTAAATTCAATTTTTCTGATAATAATTATATTGTATGTTTACATATTATTCAATTACAGGTTTATATTTTACAGTGTACAGTTCTTTAGCACTTACGTAACCTTCAATTAATAAACTAATGTTCTTAGTTAAATTGTAGTGTTCTTAAAATGCTGTTCTATTAATTTAATCAATTCAATTCTTTTTTATCGCAGTTAATATTCTTTCATATTCTGCTATTTGTCTCAGATCTGGTAATATTTTTTTTTAAATTCCATCCACTTACATTTTTATACTCTTCCTTCGTCAAGCTCTAAATTATCCTTTTCTGATTTCGTTCCAATTCGTAGTCTGGGCATGTAAGAACAGCCCTCTTACATCTCGACAGCTACCCCTCTTACAATTCGACTGCAACTTCCTCTGTACTTCGATTCGGACACAAATTTCGTCTTCCTCAGTTCCTCATTCACAATCTTATTTGTACTGGGCACTATTTTTATGGTAATTTGTAATTGTACATACCAGTAATTATTTAAAGTGAATTTATAGGATTAAATTTTCCTATCAAAATATTTTTATTTCCAAAATTTTACACACCTTTTGTTATTAGTATTTCTGCTATTTCCTAAAACCATGGAAATTTAAATATTAAAATTTACAGATTCTTGGTTTTTTCATCCAAAGTGACGTTTCAGCTAAAATATCATATTTTAGAAATAATTGATACCTAGTAGCTGGCTGAGGTTAATGTTAAAACATGTTAAAGGACTAATTAGCAGCTATTTACAGTTGAAAGGCCTTCCTGAGGTGAAAGAACTGGTCAATATTGTGAGGTAGAAATATATTTCAGCACTTAGTGCCTTCTTCAGTCTACATATATAAACAGGTTAAAAACAACACGTTAAAATCGTTACATGTGAGAGGCTGTACTTCTTGAATTCGTTAAATAATCTGTAATTAGTATTTATGTTAAAATGGTTTAAATTAGAAGACATCATTGGTATCAATAAATCAACACTAAGCGCTGAAATATATTTCTACCTCACAATATTGTCCAGTTCTTTCACCTCAGGAAGGCCTTTCAACTGTAAATAGCTGCTAATTAGTTCTTTAACATTATCCTCAGCCAGCTACTATGTATCAATTATTTCTATTTTAAATAAAAATAAGGATCTGATTTATTGATATCAATGATGTCTTCTAATTTAAACTATTTTAACATAAATACTAATTACAGATTATTTAACGAATTCAAGAAGTACAGCCTCTCACACGTAAGGATTTTAACGTGTTGTTTTTAACCTGTTTATATATGTAGACTGAAGAAGGCACTAAGTGCTGAAATATATTTCTACTTCACAATATTGTCCAATTCTTTCACCTCAGGAAGGCCTTTCAACTGTAAATAGCTGCTAATTAGTCCCTTAACATGTTTTAACATTAACCTCAGCCAGCTACTATGTATCAATTATTTCTATTTTAATCAAAATAAGGATTTGATTTATTGATATCAATGATGTCTTCTAATTTAAACTATTTTAACATAAATACTAATTACAGATTATTTAACGAATTCAAGAATTACAGCCTCTTACATGTAATGATTTTAACGTGTTGTTTTTAACCTGTTTATATATGTAGACTGAAGAAGGCACTAAGTGCTGAAATATATTTCTACTTCACAATATTGTCCAATTCTTTCACCTCAGGAAGGCCTTTCAACTGTAAATAGCTGCTAATTAGTCCCTTAACATGTTTTAACATTAACCTCAGCCAGCTACTATGTATCAATTATTTCTATTTTAATCAAAATAAGGATTTGATTTATTGATATCAATGATGTCTTCTAATTTAAACTATTTTAACATAAATACTAATTACAGATTATTTAACGAATTCAAGAGATACAGCCTCTTACATGTAAGGATTTTAACGTGTTGTTTTTAACCTGTTTATATATGTAGACTGAAGAAGGCACTAAGTGCTGAAATATATTTCTACCTCACAATATTGACCAGTTCTTTCACGTCAGGAAGGCCTTTCAACTGTAAATAGCTGCTAATTAGTCCCTTAACATGTTTTAACATTAACCTCAGCCAGCTACTATGTATCAATTATTTCTATTTTAATCAAAATAAGGATTTGATTTATTGATATCAATGATGTCTCCTAATTTAAACCATTTTTACATAAATACTAATTACAGATTATTTAACGAATTCAAGAAGTACAGCCTCTCACATGTAAGGATTTTAACCTGTTGTTTTTAACCTGTTTATATATGTAGACTGAAGAAGGCACTAAGTGCTGAAATATATTTCTACCTCACAATATTGACCAGTTATTTAACGTCAAGAAGGCCTTTCAACTGTAAATAGCTGCTAATTAGTCATTTAACATGTTTCAACATTAACCTCAGCCAGCTACTATGTATCAATTATTTTTATTTTAAATCAAATTAGGGATTTGATTTATTGATATCAATGATGTCTTCTAATTTAAACTATTTTAACATAAATACTAATTACAGATTATTTAACGAATTCAAGAAGTACAGCCTCTCACATGTAAGGATTTTAACGTGTTGTTTTTAACCTGTTTATATATGTAGACTCACGAAGGCACTAAGTGCTGAAATATATTTCTACCTCACAATATTGACCAGTTCTTTCACCTCAGGATGGCTTTTCAACTGTAAATAGCTGCTAATTAGTCCTTTAACATGTTTTAGCATTAACCTCAGCCAGCTGCTATATATCAATTATTTCTATTTTAAATCAAAATAAGGTTTTGATTTATTGATATCAATGATGTCTTCTAGTTTAAACTATTTTAACATAAATACTAATTACAGATTATTTAACGAATTCAAGAAGTACAGCCTCTCACATGTAAGGATTTTAACGTGTTGTTTTTAACCTGTTTATATATGTAGACTGAAGAAGGCACTAAGTGCTGAAATATATTTCTACCTCACAATATTGACCAGTTCTTTCACCTCAGGATGGCCTTTCAACTGTAAATAGCTGCTAATTAGTCCTTTAACATGTTTTAACATTAACCTCAGCCAGCTACTATGTATCAATTATTTTTATTTTAAATCAAAATAAGGATTTAATTTATTGATATCAATAATGTCTTCTAATTTAAACTATTTTAACATAAATACTAATTACAGATTATTTAACGAATTCAAGAATTACAGCCTCTCACATGTAAGGATTTTAAGGTGTTGTTTTTAACCTGTTTATATATGTAGACTGAAGAAGGCACTAAGTGCTGAAATATATTTCTACCTGACAATATTGACCAGTTCTTTCACCTCAGGATGGCTTTTCAACTGTAAATAGCTGCTAATTAGTCCTTTAACATGTTTTAGCATTAACCTCAGCCAGCTGCTATATATCAATTATTTTTATTTTAAATCAAATTAGGGATTTGATTTATTGATATCAATGATGTCTTCTAATTTAAACTATTTTAACATAAATACTAATTACAGATTATTTAACGAATTCAAGAAGTACCGCCTCTCACATGTAAGGATTTTAACGTGTTGTTTTTAACCTGTTTATATATGTAGACTCACGAAGGCACTAAGTGCTGAAATATATTTCTACCTCACAATATTGGCCAGTTCTTTCACCTCAGGATGGCTTTTCAACTGTAAATAGCTGCTAATTAGTCCTTTAACATGTTTTAGCATTAACCTCAGCCAGCTGCTATATATCAATTATTTCTATTTTAAATCAAAATAAGGATTTGATTTATTGATATCAATGATGTCTTCTAATTTAAACTATTTTAACATAAATACTAATTACAGATTATGTCAGGGAAGATAGACGGTCGGCCTTACCTTTTGGCGAAAGTTATATTTGATATTTTGCCGGCTGGTAACTATCGGCCTAATTGGGCTAACTCGCCGCGAGGGTCGCAGGGTTCCAACTATGCTGAAAAGAACACTATACGAAATACGAAGAGAATGGGCGCCAGGTCCTAGACTCAGATCCAATTCCTTGTGCCGGACCTTACACAAGGTCGAGGATAAAAACCAGCAAGTCAAAAATAAACAAACCAACAACCAAAGAATAGATCACAGCTTTATTTTAAATAAATCGGTGCGTACTATAGTGCCAGAAATACCCACACACAAAAGCAAGTACAACAATAAATATATAACAAGGCAAGCTACGACAAAACAAACACTTTAAAATAATTAGTTGGGTGCGGCATAAGTAATTAAAATTGTATCACCCTGTAACGGCGTTTCGCGAATAGGAAAAAAAACATTAACAATAATCTAGCTAAATAAATAGATAAATAGTCTGCACGCATCCCGTGAGGCAGGGCGTGGCAGAAGAGAGCTATCCAAGCAATCAGCTGACGTCTAACCCCGAGTGCCAGCTCAAAATGACTATATTAGTACTCAAAATTTCTACGAAGCGAAAACACTGACGAGTATATATGGCCATATAAAATTCTAGGTAGTTTTCTATTGCAAAGACATCAAGTAAGTCAATGAACGCTCCAAAATCTACTTGAATATGCCCCTTTACATTGTTAAACATATTAAAATCGCGCAAACAAATCACGGAAGCTTGAAATTGAACAAAAGGGTACCGCGTTCGGTGCCCTAGACACAGCCGTTAATTTAATACTAATAAGATTAAGTTTACGTACAAGCAAATGGCAGATACTAAACTACGTAATTTAAGGGTGAGTTTACCGCAGCCCCGGCCGGCTAACACGTCAAGAACGTACTACCGGGTAAGTAAATCAATCTAAACAAATAGCTAATTACGCAAATAAAGCACACAGAGCATAATACACAAAATACCATAATCGAAATTCTAAAAAGGCATATCTACAAACCAAATCGACAAACAATACATAAGTAACTAAATTGCTCTAAAAACCTCTCAGGTACCCACGGCACGTGGTGCAGAGCTGGTGGACGAAGCAACCAGGAGGTGGCCTCGCAACGGGCAGCAGACGAGCTTCGATAGTTGCAATGAGGCGACCGCAGGGGATGAGCGGCACGCCGGTTCGGCGTGGCTCCAGCAGTCCCAGGTAGAATGAACCACACCAAAACTCCAAGCGATAACACCCAGTTCGCAGGACGCAGAGGTAAAATTCAATTTCCATGGCGTACAAATAAAGCCCATTTTCATGGCATAGAATAGTTAACGCATTTCCTTGGCATAGAATAGTTAACGCATTTCCAAGGCGTAGAATAGTTGGCTAAAAATTACAAATTTCCAGATAAGCAACCACGCTGACGAAAAGAAATCGTAACAAACCTGCGAATGGTGACGAACAGCCTAACGCTCCATTTGATCAAGAAGAGCCCATCCCAAAACCGCAACAAAAGCGAACGAACGCTGGCAGCAACTCCCAACGGCTTCCAGAACGTTCCAAAGGGCGCCTTGCCTCCAAAAATCCCTCAAAACGACGAGGACGGCTATAACCAAAGCCAGAGAAGCAAAAGGTTCCCAGGGCACAAATTTCAACGATCGAAGCAATGGAAAAGAATGGAATGCAAATTGGCCAGAGCAATTCACGATCCCAGGTTATCAATGTCAAAGTCAAATTCGAAAAAAGGAAGAAAAACTATAGGTGCTGATTGTATGTGCAGAACTGATAACAAAGTGTTCCTTTTAATTCAAAATTGAGGCTGAAGGTATTTGGGTTGCCTAACTATGGATAAAGTACTGTATATTTAGAGAATAAAAGTAAATTGCCAAATCTGACTAATTATTTCAATTAACAAGTAGGAAAATGTCAAAATGAGCGTAACAAATTCTCCCCCCACAAAAGGGAGGGTAAATCCCTTCGGATTTACCTGACCATACAACGACCATCCAAACAAAACGTCCAAAAAAACGATGCCTGCCAAGAGAAAATACAGGGAAATGAAACAGAGGACTTAAAGAAGTTAGCTAAGAAGAGAGGATGTAAAAGTCCAAGCAGACCATCGAAGACAACAAGACACCAACCTCTTCCGTCGCTGCAAGATGACGTGAGCTGCGCCGGTGGAAGGGAAGGTTACGTCAGATTGCAACGATAATCCACCTAAAACGCAAACACCTCAGAAAAATTTGGAGTGGGAGACAGGAAAGCCAACGACACAGAAGAAGGAAGGGAAAGGAAAACTAACCACAGCTAGGGATAAGTGCTTAGGCCCAGGATCGACCTACAACACTGAAACTATCTCCAAATTACCAAAGACAGCAAAATATCCAAAAATTCAAAATATCAAAGAAAACGAACACAACTATATGAGGGAACATCCCTTTCCAATGAACAAAAAAACAACAGAAAAGAAGAAGAAAGATGAGAGAAATGAAGGGACTAGTTGTTAGTGTCAGGATTCCAATTCTAGAAAAAGAAAAGAGGAATTGAAACCTAGTAAACCGACCGACGTCACCCAGCCAACCTACCCAAAAAAAAACGCGGACGAGACCACACAAACAAAGACAACAAGAGTTGGCGAGAGCATAATGCCTTGGAGAAAGATTCAGGTCCCAATAAATCCGACAAAGTCGATGCCCTAAAAGAGCGAACGAAACCGTCCTCAAAACCCAGACACACCCAAACGCACAACCGAAAAGAACAGAGGCTCAACAAAAGAGTAGGGTTCCACGAATCCAGACAAAGCCGAAGCCCTAAAAGAGGGCAAAAGAAACCGTTCTCAAACATCAAGCATGCCCAAGGCAAGGAGTAGGTTTCACTTGAGGATTGAAATCCGCCTAAGCGAAAGGATACCCTAACAACTCGACCAAACACACCAAAACGTATAGCTGACGGCAATAGGCATCATCAGCTATACCTCAAAAATCCAAAAATCCGAAAGGGCACCCTACAAACATCCAGCAAGCTGACTCAAACCTCACCAAGAAAGAGGACAAAAGAAATCCGAAAAGAAATAAAATCGAGCCATCCATTCACTATACCAATCTATCCCAAAGATGGCTGGAGAGATTATCCAAATCGCCGAAGCAAATCTCTCAGACACATCGCCACCGAATAACTAACCTATCATCAATCCACACAAAGAAGAAAACCAATCAAAGAAGAACTACTCTAAAACAATCCAAAGAGGTTCGGGAGATTATCCAAATGTGCCGCAGCAAATCTCCCAAAACGCATCGCCACCGAACAACTTGAAAACAATCCGAAGAATAAAAGAGGAAAAGAACCAACCAGAGAAGAGCTAAACCAATCCACACTAGAAAGATGGTTTGAAGGGCCTATAAATCCACAAAAGTGTACCCCTCAAACGCACCAATCACACTCCAAAATAATAATCATCACACCAAAGGAAAAAGCAAGAAAACAAACTACACAGAGAAAACACAAAAAAAAACTCAATCAAACTGAGTCAACAAATACTCAATAAAATACGCGAACACGCAGCCAATTAAAATACAAATCATCAAAAAGATTCATCCATCGAAACACACCAATAACCAATTCTATAACTAGAAGTCAATCATGAAACAACACCCAAAATCAATACATCCAAACCTACTAACAATGCACTATAGTACCATCTAACCACAACGTAGACAGAGTACTACAAAAGCCCTATCAAGCCCCAGACGTTGGGCGTCAAAATCTTCTTGTCAGGGAAGATAGACGGTCGGCCTTATCTTTTGGCGAAAGTTATATTTGATATTTTGCCGGCTGGTAACTATCGGCCTAATTGGGCTAACTCGCCGCGAGGGTCGCAGGGTTCCAACTATGCTGAAAAGAACACTATACGAAATACGAAGAGAATGGGCGCCAGGTCCTAGACTCAGATCCAATTCCTTGTGCCGGACCTTACACAAGGTCGAGGATAAAAACCAGCAAGTCAAAAATAAACAAACCAACAACCAAAGAATAGATCACAGCTTTATTTTAAATAAATCGGTGCGTACTATAGTGCCAGAAATACCCACACACAAAAGCAAGTACAACAATACATATATAACAAGGCAAGCTACGACAAAACAAACACTTTAAAATAATTAGTTGGGTGCGGCATAAGTAATTAAAATTGTATCACCCTGTAACGGCGTTTCGCGAATAGGAAAAAAAACATTAACAATAATCTAGCTAAATAAATAGATAAATAGTCTGCACGCATCCCGTGAGGCAGGGCGTGGCAGAAGAGAGCTATCCAAGCAATCAGCTGACGTCTAACCCCGAGTGCCAGCTCAAAATGACTATATTAGTACTCAAAATTTCTACGAAGCGAAAACACTGACGAGTATATATGGCCATATAAAATTCTAGGTAGTTTTCTATTGCAAAGACATCAAGTAAGTCAATGAACGCTCCAAAATCTAATTGAATATGCCCCTTTACATTGTTAAACATATTAAAATCGCGCAAACAAATCACGGAAGCTTGAAATTGAACAAAAGGGTACCGCGTTCGGTGCCCTAGACACAGCCGTTAATTTAATACTAATAAGATTAAGTTTACGTACAAGCAAATGGCAGATATTAAACTACGTAATTTAAGGGTGAGTTTACCGCAGCCCCGGCCGGCTAACACGTCAAGAACGTACTACCGGGTAAGTAAATCAATCTAAACAAATAGCTAATTACGCAAATAAAGCACACAGAGCATAATACACAAAATACCATAATCGAAATTCTAAAAAGGCATATCTACAAACCAAATCGACAAACAATACATAAGTAACTAAATTGCTCTAAAAACCTCTCAGGTACCCACGGCACGTGGTGCAGAGCTGGTGGACGAAGCAACCAGGAGGTGGCCTCGCAACGGGCAGCAGACGAGCTTCGATAGTTGCAATGAGGCGACCGCAGGGGATGAGCGGCACGCCGGTTCGGCGTGGCTCCAGCAGTCCCAGGTAGAATGAACCACACCAAAACTCCAAGCGATAACACCCAGTTCGCAGGACGCAGAGGTAAAATTCAATTTCCATGGCGTACAAATAAAGCCCATTTTCATGGCATAGAATAGTTAACGCATTTCCAAGGCGTAGAATAGTTGGCTAAAAATTACAAATTTCCAGATAAGCAACCACGCTGACGAAAAGAAATCGTAACAAACCTGCGAATGGTGACGAACAGCCTAACGCTCCATTTGATCAAGAAGAGCCCATCCCAAAACCGCAACAAAAGCGAACGAACGCTGGCAGCAACTCCCAACGGCTTCCAGAACGTTCCAAAGGGCGCCTTGCCTCCAAAAATCCCTCAAAACGACGAGGACGGCTATAACCAAAGCCAGAGAAGCAAAAGGTTCCCAGGGCACAAACTTCAACGATCGAAGCAATGGAAAAGAATGGAATGCAAATTGGCCAGAGCAATTCACGATCCCAGGTTATCAATGTCAAAGTCAAATTCGAAAAAAGGAAGAAAAACTATAGGTGCTGATTGTATGTGCAGAACTGATAACAAAGTGTTCCTTTTAATTCAAAATTGAGGCTGAAGGTATTTGGGTTGCCTAACTATGGATAAAGTACTGTATATTTAGAGAATAAAAGTAAATTGCCAAATCTGACTAATTATTTCAATTAACAAGTAGGAAAATGTCAAAATGAGCGTAACAATTATTTAACGAATTCAAGAAGTACCGCCTCTCACATGTAAGGATTTTAACGTGTTGTTTTTAACCTGTTTATATATGTAGACTCACGAAGGCACTAAGTGCTGAAATATATTTCTACCTCACAATATTGACCAGTTCTTTCACCTCAGGATGGCTTTTCAACTGTAAATAGCTGCTAATTAGTCCTTTAACATGTTTTAGCATTAACCTCAGCCAGCTGCTATATATCAATTATTTCTATTTTAAATCAAAATAAGGTTTTGATTTATTGATATCAATGATGTCTTCTAATTTAAACTATTTTAACATAAATACTAATTACAGATTATTTAACGAATTCAAGAAGTACAGCTTCTCACATGTAAGGATTTTAACGTGTTGTTTTTAACCTGTTTATATATGTAGACTGAAGAAGGCACTAAGTGCTGAAATATATTTCTACCTCACAATATTGACCAGTTCTTTTACCTCAGGAAGGCCTTTCAACTGTAAATAACTGCTAATTAGTCCCTTGACATGTTTTAACATTAACCTCAGCCAGCTAGTATGTATCAATTATTTCTATTTTAAATCAAAATAAAGATTTGAATTGTTGATATCAATGATGTCTTCTAATTTAAACTATTTTAACATAAATACTAATTACAGATTATTTAACGAATTTAAGAAGTACAGCCTCTCACATGTAAGGATTTTAACGTGTTGTTTTTAACCTGTTTATATATGTAGACTGAAGAAGGCACTAAGTGCTGAAATATATTTCTACCTCACAATATTGACCAGTTCTTTTACCTCAGGAAGGCCTTTCAACTGTAAATAGCTGCTAATTAGTCCTTTAACATGTTTTAACATTAACCTCAGCCAGCTACTATGTATCAATTATTTCTATTTTAAATCAAAATAAGGATTTGATTTATTGATATCAATAATGTCTTCTAATTTAAACTATTTTAACATAAATAGTAATTACAGATTATTTAACGAATTCAAGAAGTACAGCCTCTCACATGTAAGGATTTTAACGTGTTGTTTTTAACCTGTTTATATATGTAGACTGAAGAAGGCACTAAGTGCTGAAATATATTTCTACCTCACAATATTGACCAGTTCTTTCACCTCAGGAAGGCCTTTCAACTGTAAATAGTTGCTAATTAGACCTTTAACATGTTTTAACATTAACCTCAGCCAGCTACTATGTATCAATTATTTTTATTTTAAATCAAATTAAGGATTTGATTTATTGATATCAATGATGTCTTCTAATTTAAACTATTTTAACATAAATACTAATTACAGATTAGTTAATGAATTCAAGAAGTACAGCCTCTCACATGTAAGGATTTTAAAGTGTTGTTTTTAACCTGTTTATATATGTAGACTGAAGAAGGCACTAAGTGCTGAAATATATTTCTACCTCACAATATTGACCAGTTCTTTCACATCAGGAAGGCCTTTCAACTGTAAATAGCTGCTAATTAGTCCTTTAACATGTTTTAACATTAACCTCAGCCAGCTACTATGTATCAATTATTTCTATTTTAAATCAAAATAAGGATTTGATTTATTGATATCAATGATGTCTTCTAATTTAAACCATTTTAACATAAATACTAATTACAGATTATTTAACGAATTCAAGAAGTACAGCCTCTCACATGTAAGGATTTTAACGTGTTGATTTTAACCTGTTTATATATGTAGACTGAAGAAGGCACTAAGTGCTGAAATATATTTCTACCTCACAATATTGACCAGTTCTTTCACCTCAGGAAGGCTTTTCAACTGTAAATATCTGCTAATTAGTCTTTTAACATGTTTTATCATATTTTATGTTATTTTTTTTCCAAACTGTGTCTGTCACCAAGTTGCATCATTTTGTGCAGCAATAACCCTTTTATACTGGCAAATGTGTAAGAAACAAACTTATAGTTTATCCTTTCTGATATTATTTACTTTTACAGATACAAACTGACTTATATAACCACTTGGTTCTAAACTATTGTCACCAGCTGAATGTTAGTTACATTTGCCTTCAACGAATGGACAGTTCGCTGGTAGTATTTACCATTTCACATGTAATTGAATTATTACATATGATTCTTCCTGACTGATCTTTGTTTCAGTAATGTATTAATACAATTTCCTGAAAAACTGTCGATTCCATTGTGTGAAATACAATTGTTAATGACAAAACCGTGCTGCTGGACTCAATATTCTTTTTATTTGTATTTTGATGAAGTTGATGCCATTTTTAGACAATCGCAATCGCCCCACTATATTGTAAATTAAAAATTGACAACACTTAAACATTTCAACATTTACGGTTTTGAACATTTAACCTTATTTATTAACATTAGCTTTATTTATTTTGAACTTATTACAATTAACTGTATCAACAATGAACAATAATAGTTAAAATTTCTAATTTTCAATTTTAAACTCGTGTATAATTAAATTAAATTGATTAATGAATATTCCTATGCTATATTTCTATTGCTAATTCCTATTGCTAACTATTGACATTTTTAATTATGTTATGTCTTTATTCCTTTATATTTCATAACGATAAATTTGACTTATTTGCAACCTTCCTCTTACAAGATGTGTATAAATTAGTGTTAAAGCTATATGCAGCGTGGCCGTTTGGAGAGTTCTTAGACAAAAATATTAATACAAAAATGTTGAATTGGTATTCATCAGTTCTCACGAGAGGAAAAAAATTCTATTCAGGTGAAGTACATTTTCTGATCCAAATAAATCAAAATATCAAGAAAACTTTAGAATGTAAAATTATGGAGCTTTGCAGTTACAGAAATTTCAGACTACTTTCATGAATACTATCCGGCTATCATACGCCATTGCAGAGTGAGTTTTATTAGTTGTTACGTCCCTGCGACAGCTGAAAGTTAAATTTTGCGTTAGGATTGAATTTGACCTAAAATCCACAAATGCAAGAACATTCCAATTGTCAAGTCATATTAATAAACAAAAGATAGTTCCTACAGACTCCAAGTAGGTACTTGATTCGGATTCGGCACCTTCTTAAATTCCGGAATACCTGTAGTAATTAATTAATATCATAATCAATTTCAATTCGCCGGGTAAAGAGAATAATTTAAGCAATATCTTGCAAATAGGGGAATAATTGAGCTTAATTCAACCGAGCTAATCGGTCACAAACTTGAAGTAAAAGCCCAAACCTTAAATTAACAAAAATAAGTTAAAGCTTGCGGAATTGTGTACAACAATATTTAAATGAATAAAAACCGAGGTCATGGTGCGTGAGGCGTGATCAAATCAAATTCAGAATGACAAAAAAATAGATTTGGCATTGAAAGATTGTTGTAAGTAAACAGTGATTTGAATAATTCGAAATAATTTATTTATTTACATAAGTTACTAAGATATACTGTACTTACCTGAATAGAAAGCAAATCTGGTACTTGACGGATATATTAACACAGTGCAGTTACATCACAAATCCATCCATTTTGCAGGTTATGTCGTTGTTCAGTTTTTTAACGCAGCGGAATAGATTAGTTAAAGCCAGATCTTTTGTTGCCAGGCAGAAAGCAGGCGTCATAGAAACTAGCTAGAAGCGAAACTATATCGACAAGCCTCCGGAGAGCGGGTGGTTGCGCAAGGTTTGAGAGGCTATTTCACATTACATCCCTCGGCTGCAGGAAAGGTATTTCAGCGTTGGGGCCACAAAAATGGTTTAATATAGGGCTTTTTGCAAGAACGGAATCCAAATACTTGAGTCGCCCAAAAGCGAGATGGAGCGTTAGCCCATACGGCAAAAAGCTATCGCCCGTAACAAAGAGCTGAAAGTCGAGACGCCTAGGACATCATCAAATTTCTATAGACAAAACCGTAACACAAAATTGATTTTTCAAAAATGTATTGAAGCGAAAATCTTAAACGAATGGAATTTGACTTGAAAAATGTATTACACATAGTGACCTTCTTGCACCAGCACAAATGGCAAATGGCAGAGAAGATAAGCACCTTGCCAAATAATTTATAAACCCATGAAAATTCAGGATAGACAACCACAATGAAATGTAGTATAAAATAGCTTTAAAAGATACGCTTAGAAATATGGCTTATTGTTCAATTATATTGTAGGTACTATCGGTTTATTAGTGATAGAGCGATTAATTACCTAATTATTTACAAATGATTTTGAACACGTAACATGGTCTAAGGACGAAGACAAGAGATTGCATTTAGTACGTAATTGTACGAGAAGCGACAAGTTTTGAAGTAAAAAACAAATCTGGATTTTTCGGATAACTCATAATTAGATAAAGGTGACAAATTTTATAAACTTTACTCCACTTTGGATATTTTCAACAAATTCCATGCATTTTGGTGCATTTAATAGCCATCATATTTCCATAGATAAAAGTGGTGTAAAAGTTACACTCTATATATATTGCAATGGCGACCAACTGTTATTCGTTTCTATCAAATTTGTAAATTTAATTTGAATAATTAGAGTTACCAAGCAAATATTATATGGGTTCGTACTAATTAATCTCAGGGTTGACTAAAAGCGAGTTGTAAATTGACTCAAATAAATAAATGGTTGTATGCCCCTACTGTTATTTTATTTACCTGCAATTCGAATTATTAAGGCTAGCTCAATAGGCAAAAGATCTCATTAATCTTCAGGGTGGATTCATCGTGTTTTTAATAGTGAAATTTATGTTACGCCACTGGGCGGAGTTCAATTCCAAAATAAAATGCGCAAACTCGAACTAATCTGTCAAACTACGTATCACTGAAAGCTACTAAATGCAGGTCGTGCAGTGTTTTAAAGTTTGAATTACAGCAATTTATGAGCAAATTAACCAGGTAATTTGAATTCACCCGCTTTGTTACAGCGTCACTAGTGGTGTTTTGTTTTAGATCTTACGCGGAAACGCTGTGCCTTCATTTGTCTTGGACCGCGTCGGTTTTTAAGAAAAACATAACCTCAACTCTTAATTTTACACTTTCAAGATCTAAGGCTTTTCCTGGAAGTTATAAAAGCCTGGAAACGGCTTCTTTGCGACGTTCTCTTGCTGGCTGGTAATTTTCAGGCCTCTAGTGCGAATGTTTTCTGCATAAACTAACCTGTACAAATCTGCAGGCTCCGGCAGCTCCTCGGAGACGTTGTAAGCAGGCAGATCTTCTCTCGGGGTGCTGGGAATGAAGTGCCGGTCTCTCAGGCGCTGGACGAGCGTGCAGCAGATGACACCCCGTGCTCAGGACCCTCTTCTTGCCCTAATCTCAGGATCCCAGGCTGGACTCGGGCTGCTAAAGTTCTGTCGGGGACGTTGGCTACGGAAAATAATTTTAGATGGGGGAATTCTAAACCCACATTTCCACTTGGGCTCTAGGAAATTGTGAACACTTTGGTGCACTTTTTATTGGTAAATTCTAATGACTACTATATAAAAACTTAATTTTTCTGGACATACAAAAACGCCTGTCATTCAAATAATTTATTCATTTGTTAATCGCTTTTAGGTCGTTATAAACAATAGAACATCTGGATTAATAAAAACGGAAATTGACCTAATTCAAAACACTTACTTTTACAATTAAATATTCTTAAAACTAAATAATTTACAGTAAAACCTTATTCATAAAAATTGTTCTTTCAATTTTGCATTTTATGTCTCTTAGTGTCACTCACATTGCACTGTTTAATTGTCTGTTCACCTATTAATTACACTGACTAGCAGTTCGGCTTCGTTTTATAATTTTCATGTCTCGTGCATAAACGTCGACTTTTAGCATTTGTTGCATAAATGGCTATTATATCCTTTAATCTAAAAAATAACGGTTTAATCTAAGTCGACAGATCTTTCTGAAATTTTGTATAGGGCCATAATTTATCATACTGAACAACTTTTCTTAATAAAATTTTGACGTATCATAAATAAAAAAAAAGTTTACCTGAAAATAAAATAGTTTTCGCTTGCCTGTCAAGACCTATTTGTTTCTCAAAAACTGAAAGTATTCTTAAAAGCAGGACCGAATCGCAGAACATTAAAATAAAATTCAAAAAATTTTAGTCCAACTCAACTCTTGTAACATCAATCCTGGGACACACTGTATAACACCTTTTATTTGAAATGTTTTCATGATCTATCATAATAATAAATATTAACGATACAAGTTTGATTATGAGCATCTTAACGAAACGGGTTTGACTGCCAAAACAAGGCGGTGAGCCGAGTTTTGCTGCAATCAAACGAGTCTCGTTAAGTGCCATAAGCAAACGTGTATTGTTCAATATTTTATCTTCATCAATAAATTCTGGTTCAATGGATTTTTGTATATAAAAAGAGTTGCGGTAATAAAGCTCTTAACGATACTAAAATTAATTTGGTTAAGAGTCTATAACGACACCGATAAAGATAAATGAATATAATATTATTGTTACATTTTTACGCTCGGGCTATTTAAAAATTATACGACGCTTCTTGTATTAAACATTTATTTACAATGATTAATTACGATTACCGAAATTATGAATGCCGAACACAAATTACTTATAAACTACAGGCACTATTTCTAACAACGATACACTAATTAATAATTATTTATATACGGCTTAACAGTAATGATTTATATGGTTATACACTCTACTCATTTACACTGGATTAAACATCAATTATTTATGTTGCTATTTATTTTATATGCGTCTATTTATGTAGCAGCTTACGCCTTTCGAGCTGAATGAGAACTGTCCGCCTTCCCGCTGCACCAGCTTATATATTCGATGAATAATTCCTTCTGGGAGCTTCGCGGGCTTGCTGGATTTTCCGGCAAATGGTGACGCACCGCGTGAATTAACCACCGAGACCGCTCTCTATCGATCTGGAAGATGACTCATACGTCCGCAGCTGGCCTCAAGGCTGTCTGCCACAGCCGCGCTTACGCGTTTGCAGCTGCCTAATCGCAAGGTCGTTACATTATTATAGGCGGTGTTGATCTTCATGAGATCTTTGCAGAATTGTATCGAATAAACATGCGTGCCAAACGTGTTTACCTAAGAATACTTTTTCATCTTCTTCGTCAATGTTGTCAATGCTTGGCTGTTCTATCGACAACGCTGCAGCTAAAAAAATGGTGCCGGGGTCAGATGCAAGTGCAGATGCTAGCATAAAAAGTGTAACAAATGCAATATGTTGCCAGTAAATGGCTATAAATGTGTGATGTGGCAAATAACAATGCATCCTGGATGCATAAAGTACTTTAATGACATAGTCAAAAACGACGAAAACTTAATGTTAATAAATTGTTGTAGTAACGTGACTATAAATAGCAATGTGAAGCACAACGCATGGACTGCTCAGGCCAACGAAACTAATAATGGAAAATCGTGTGTTTTATATTCTATTTAATGATTAGTCAAGTTTATAATTATTTATTTATTTTTAACATTCTACATGTCAAGCTGGTGACCACACCTGCCGTGTCTCTTCGTCCGGCCAAGTACCTTTTACGAGTATATGCTTATATTTCATCCCTCCACTTATGATACAATTATTTGAGGCGAATGTCGGGACAGTACATCTCCACTTCTCCTGGTCTCTCTTCCATTCTCCACCCCTACTTTATCTCACCAATCGTATAATTCCCCTTATTGGCAGAAGAGGGACGCAAATTCCCTATAGCAGCTCGCCGTCAGTTGGGGGAATTGAAATCACCCCGAACCTTTACCTTTTACTTATGATACAAAATGATTCAACTTTGACGGTTTCACAACAATTTTACCCAGTCTTGTTACATATTCACTTAGATTACTATTCTTATCCTCCCTACTCCTATCTTTTACTACTTCTTCACCTACACTGTGTCCTTTTATATTAGGATCCTCATTTTCAGACTTTAAGCTGACATCAAAGTCAATCACATTTTCAACTAGTAGAACAAAGCTGTTGTTAGACTTCCGTATATCTACTTTATGAGGAGTGCTCTATGCGTTCGTGGAATAACATAGAAGGTTTGGATATTCTAAAAAACACCCGTAAAATTTTTATGCTTACCGTCTATTGGTTGCTGTACTCTTAATGGTTTTGTAAAGCAATACCGTTAAATGGGGTCAAAATGTGCCTGCATAGCTGAAAATGTGCCACTGTGTTTTCCCACAGATATTTGAATTTTGCGCGTTTGACATGCTCTTGTCATGTAAACCGGCCTTTACTATGATAATTATACTAGTTGTGCCATCTTGTGACGCTATTCCAAACTGCGCTGCTCCCGCTATTTGTTCAAATGTCAGCGTTGATTGATGAGACGTGTGTTCGCTATTTCCTAAAAGTTCGTATACTTTCTAGTGGTGAGAAGTTTATGGTACAAATTGAGACATTCAGGTAAATAATTTCGATTACTTATTTATTTATCTTGATTATGCCTTAATGATTTGATGTTAATTTATTTTTATGAGTTATAAAAATTTTAAGGTTAGAGCGTAAATTTGTGGGGTGAGATTGTGCCGTTCAGTGGCACATTTTCACCCCATATTTTTAAGTCCAGATTGGACCATTTATTGCATTTAATTATATTTTATCCGTATTTAGGGCAGCCATCAACAACAATATGGATGTTTTACAATAGCTGGTACCTAAATAATACGCAGAGGCATTCGTGAAGTTTATATTTATCAGAATAAACGCTTACAAATGGCCACATGGATACAGTAGCTTCTAATGTCGTTTTTTTAGTGTATTTCCAGTTAGAATAAATTACTAGGAGCATATTTCCACACTCTTGAGCAAATAATTCCTTCATTTAGATTAATATAGCGTTTAAAAAGAACAGTTTCGATTATCGCGGACCATTTATTGCATTTGATTATATTTTATCCGTATTTAGGGCAGCCATCAATAATAATATGGATGTTTTACAATAGTTGGCTACCTAAATAATACGCAGAGGCATTCGTGGAGCTTATATTTATCAGACTATGGTGGCTATGTACTCATTATGTACGAAAATCAACTCTATCCAGGCCAAATAAAAGGAGTGGCAGATAATACAGCTTTAATTTCAGCAATGGAAAAGTGTGGTGGAAATTGGAAGTGGCCCGAAAACCAGATTCGATTTGGTAGTTGTATGATGATATTAAACAAAAAACTAATAAGCCATGTCAAATACCTAAGTGGGAAATCTTCAAAGTTCCTGATTTATCTTAGTTATTTCTATTACTTTCTACACCTACCTTATTAGAATTTGATTTATTTTGTGCTTAATGTTTGTTCTTAGTTTGGTTCTTATTTGTGTCATCCATAAAACATAAATTTGGTTTTAGTTTGTATAACATTTTTTCGTAAAATATTTTTTTTACACGACTGTGTAAATTTATTTAGCCCTATATTTATTCTTTCAAAATACTAAGGTGAGAATGTGCCAGTTGCCTTTCTTTATTGAGTATGCATTAAAAACCTATCTGGCACATAGTCACCCCCAAAGCTGGGTTGAAAATGTACCACAAAAATATCAGTTTTTTTGAAAAAGCTAAAATTATTTTGATATTTTTTTATACTGTAATGCATTCGCAAACTATGTGACGTTTTATTTTCAGTTATATATTTAAATTTCCCCTAACAATAATTTCGCAACAACATAAAAACCTAAAAAAGTGGCACATTTTGACCCCATTTTACGGTACGTGTTACGTTTTATAAAATGGCAAAACGTAAAATTCGCCCAGTAAATAATGATTTGTACAAAAAGAATGACGCCTTTTGATATCTACCGGTATGTACATAAGGTGAGTCTGCCCTTTCTTACAATACGGTCAAAAAGTAGTCAACAGATGTTACGGTATAATCTTAATGAATCGACATTGCATGTATTCAACGTCAAAGAGCGGGTTAGGTTTAGAAGGGTTTGCCGGTTTCCTAAAGGACACAGATCTAAAAATGTCTCGAAGCAGATGCTCGGCTTCTGTTACCCTCAACTAGCTTACTCGGGAAGGCGTGGTTCGACAAACTTAACGAAACCGACAGGGGTTATCCTATTCTAATCCCTAACAATTCAATTCATAAATGGGGAAAATGCTCGGAGCGCCACTTGTTTTTTTAAACGGAGAATTGCTAACGCAGCGAAAACAAGAAATACCACGTAGCTATGAAGAAGTCCTCCAGGTTGCTTTACACCACTCCAGCGTCACTCGTCAGCTGCACCGACGCCGGAGGCAAACGTAGGGTGGCCACAAAAATCGAAGTCACTTACCTTCGACGGCCACCGCTCTGGAAGCTAATAACAAAATACAAAACACCCCTGATCTTAAGGGCTTACGCGTTCTATCGCATGCTCTGGTCTTTACATGAAATTACACTCGGCTAAAGCCGTCTTTAGTTGAAGACTCAATAGGTTCACACATTTAAATCAAACCAATAATAATTAATTTAGCCAATAATGAAATTTAATGATTTAAATTTTAGTACATCAAGCCAAAAGTCGGCTATCAAAAAGGTGACACCCTAGTTGAGGTCAAAAGGGGATCCCAAGCAAGAACTAACTTAGTCTAAACAGAGTTACAAAGAATAAACAACAAAAATATTGGCAGGAGTAAAGCTTCCGCCTTCAATGATCAACTGACATAACTAAAATACAAAGACGTACGCAATGTTCATAACTCCGCACACTGCGCAACAACAAATGATAATAACACACCCGGCACTGGATAAGCGTAACAGAAATAGTTAACAATGTACAATTTTACCTTAGGCCAGGCATGGTAGTCTATTGGAAGTCCAAGCCTCGGTGATACTGCAGAGGACGCCGAGGAGTGGTGATTGCTTCCTGCAGTGTAGAACCAGGTAGACCCAAGGGTTGTGGAACAGTAGACAGCGGTCCAAAAGAGGGCAGAGGAAATTCACAATGAATGCGGTCGTCCCCCCCCCCCGGGAACGAAAGAAAACTCGAGATCGGCTGAACGTAGCAAAATTTGCAAAAAGCAGACGTTTCCCCACTCACTATGGGAAAACTACGTGGGCTTCATAGGACGTCTTGTACTAGATGTGCAACCATGTGCAAAATAACTCCGTTCCCGACTCTTGGGTTGAGTTAAACAAACATTAAGATGCCGCCCGAAAAAATACGTCCGCCGAACACACAACGTCCCGCGGGAGGGCTCGTTGCTAAGATGACCTGTTAACTTCGAAGGTTTTAGCAACACTCCCGAATTTTAATTCGAGCGTGAAGAACGCGACCTCCGCCTCCCATCGTCGTCATGCAATCGACTCTCTCTTACTACCGGCTAACGGGGATCTCCCCTTTCAGGATTGCATCATTTCTTACAGCATTGTGAAACAACAGAAATGCCACCGCGTAAGCTCAATTAAGCAAGCGGGGCCTCGAACATTCGAGAAAAGGTTTTTGTTAAGGCAGCGAATCCCAGGGTGTCAAATTACTACCGAAATTCCCCGACGGGCAAAGCATAAGTTATTGCATATCAAGAATAGCCTTGGAAAACCCTATTTCTTCGTTACATGGAACAAAGAGGAGAATTATTTAGAACGCGTTGGGCGCATATGCATTCCAGGAATTTTAAGCTGAAGGCGCCCGGGGTTGCGAAATAGATAAGGCTGTCAGGCGTAGCACTGGACTGCTTACGAAGGTAATTTTCAGCAATCGCTTGCATCTCAGAGCCTATTTCGAATGAATTCGAACTTGCGACTTTAAATTACAGGGTCGGTTTTAAGGCAGGGCCGGCTCTGTGAAAGAGAGTAACTCGACCAAGGTTTTCAAATCTAACAGGAAATGAAATACTATTACACAGAGTTTAAGCGTGGAAGAGGATGTTCTAAAGATGTACCTCAATGTGGTGGTCCAATATTGGTGTCGACTGAATAAAATCAATACTCGCAGGGAATTTCAGTGCTTGAGCATCGTTTAGAAAGTTATACTGTCAGGATGATTACTTTGAAAAATAAATGGCAATTCAAGCGTCTCACTTTCATTTTGAATCTTATATGAGCGTGGTGTTTCGTGCCTACCAACAACTTTGCCCCTTTTCCACTTATTTGACGCATTATTGCGTATCATTACATCTTGATAATCTTTCAATTCTTTTAGGTACCTAGCGGTTCTATCATAATAGAATTTGTTATAATCTCTGAAACTTCTTTGTGGCGTGAATCTATAATTCATATTCTTTTTTGGGTATTTCGCCACTCTGCAAATTAAAATTATTAAATAACGCCAATGTCAAGCAATTCATTGGAGTTTGGTGGTTTTCAATCTCCGTGAAAAGCTAAGTTTTCTTGTTCCTTTTTAATTGTTATTCGTTGACAACGAGGGCAGATTGTCCCTCGAAACGTTCGTTATTTAATACCTTATTTAATAATTTTAATTTTCAGAGTGGCGAAATACCCAAAAAAGAATATGAATTATAGAATTTGTTATAATCCTGCTTCTGTTCTAATTTTTTTGCACCTTTTCACACAATTGTGGTTGTAATAATTATAAAGAAATCGGCAATTTGGTCACACATATCCGATTCATTAATAACTGCAGGTGAGTAGCCCATACTCCAGTAATGCATAATAAATATCTGTGTTTTCTATCATTGCTTTTTTGACTATTCGTTTTGCAATAGCGACTGCTTTTTCTGCGAACTCATTAGATCTTGGGCAGTTTGCACTACGCGTTATTATACTAAAGTTCTCGTCGCTTGCAAATTTTTTACAAGCTACACTTCCAAAACAAATATTATCTGCAAGTAAAATATCTGGCAAGTTATGTTTAAAAAAAAAACTTGAGACTTACTATTACTGCACTTGCAGATTTGTCCTTTAATAAACCTTTATCCAGTTTCAGTATGCATCCATAAGGACAAGATACGTCATATTTCCATATGTAAATTAATCTACTGCTATTCTTTCCCAGGGGTGTTTTGGAATAGGATGTGGTAAAAGTGACTCTTCACAATTACGGTATAAATTTTTTTCACATACACATTTTTGAACATTTTTTTAGATACAGTTATCAACAATACAGGTAGTGTGAGATCATATGCTTCTCAATGATTATAATTCAAACTTGGTAGCAAATCTAACGAACAGCTTTACTCTTGTTTCTGAAATTGACGTAGTAAATGTCTTATCCTCAAATAAGTCTAACGCCGTTATAGTAAGCAATGTAAGTATATACATGATAAAACTGTATTGTCCTTTTCTGGTACCCTATTTACTACATATTATTAACTCTTATTAGTAAGTGGGTACTTTCCTAGTGTATGGAAAGTAGCGAAAGTACTACATCTTTAGAAGGTTAATTTACCTTTTAGTTTTAAGGACCTACGTCCTGTCAGCATTCTATTAGATTTTTCAAAATTATGGCAAAACAAATCCGTCAGTACCTACATACACAAACAATTTTACCTTCTACTCAGTCTGATTTAACACCAGGATACAGCTGCGTCACTGCTCTTAGATGTATTACTGATGATCACTCTGTATATCTGATAGGGACTAAATAGGTTTTCAGACAAGCACAAATTATTACTGTAGAAAGTTATTTTGAAAATAAAAATGAAACATTTTCATATATGATGCCAACCGTTTGGTCACTGTATTATTAAAGGATATACTTTTACCTAGATTTTGACGATATTAGTTTGCAGATTACAGACAACTTGTTCAAATCAAGACTAACACTATTTTTAATACTGTTTTTACAAATTATTATCAAAACCAATGCTAGTTTATACTATTTACAAATGTTATTTTTTTATTAAGTGCGCGAAGTCAATGATTTTGGAGCTTGATAATGCTACTTCTTTTGACGAGGCGATAGCTGAGTCAAAATGGTTATTCGAATGCTCTAAAACATTTTGCGCTCGTAATACAAACAATATTTTTTCTACATACGTCAAACAAGAATATCAATATTTTGGCGCTTTAGTGCACAAAATGGCTCTTTTCTCGTCGTCAATGGCAACGTAAATAAATATCCTATTTTTTACCCACGTTAAAAAATGACAAACTTCGTGCTTTGATAGCGATGCGCGAATGCCCCCTTTTTTTACGGTTGTCGACAAAAATAATCTAGCCACATTTCTGGAATATTTATATTTGACGTGCTTGAAATGTTATTAATTGCTATTATAATCATACAGGCTTAAAATATGTTCATAGCAATATATGTATATAGTTTATTGGGGCGAAAATCTCAAAATAAAGGGAAATAAGGTGGGGCATTTTTTTATAAATCGGACAGTAATATAGGACATTTTATAATTAATAAAGTAATACAATTAGATATCTTTCTGTGTTCAGGAACCTCTGTCAAACGGGTCCAAGTTATTTATTACCCTCCTTATGTGAGACTGCATAAGGCCCGTTTTGGTACACCATTCTCTACCAATGGAACCAAGTCTTTGCTACCCTCCTTTTGTGAAACTGCATAAGGCTGTTGCTCTGCATCCTTTACCATTCCTACACCCCTAAAAATTATCCTGTAACTGTCTAAGTCACCCAAAATAAGAACATACAGTCCACTACAAGCTTCACCCTAAACATACTTTGTAATAATTCACCCTTGTGCTCATTAAGGGTATAAAGATACTTACTAATTAACTTTCTGTTAGCTAGTCGTGTCGGAGACAGGGTCGAGATTTCCAGACATACATAAGAAGCGTAGCAAACCCAAACACAGGATAGCCTTTAAACAATTTTAATATTGATATTCAGAACTATTTACAAACGTAAACATAATTGGATAATTGAAAATTAACATGTATTTTGATAATAAAAGTAATCTTCTGTCTCCTGTCGCCTCTTGCCCCTTTTCGCTGCAACCCGTCGTACAAGCCGTGTAAACGGTGGTTTCTGGTTAGCACCCTCGGAAATTCTTGCGGAGACGACGCTGGTAGCTTCTGGAACGGCTTGAAGTTAGCCCCAGGCGTTCTTCACTTGGCACTCGGCGAAAGGTTTACGAGCACATGTCGCTGTAATGTCAGGTTAATTAACTAAATACCGGGATTTTGCTTACGTGATGGTGGCGTTTAAGAGATTTGCCCTTATTCGGAGAATTCGCGGCGTGATGTTTGGTGTAAGGTGCGGTGCCACGAGGATTTGGTGGAGAGATCCACCTAGTGAGCGTCCTTGATTCAGCTGCTGGTGAAGAGGAGATTCCCTTCGAGGAGGCACGGCCTGGAGATGTTGATCTCGGACTTCTCTGGTAGGTAGAACTCTGTAGCTAATAAGAACGTAACCAATTCTTTCAAGGGCTGCAATTTAGTAATTATTCGGGCTTTTAAAATAGATATTACGAGATGCTATTGTCGTATTTTAATTGCATGGACTTTTGGGAGATAATTATTCGCCAAGTGACATTTACGTTGCTTGCTAAGCAAGTTATTTAAATTGGACGGGCCTGGCGGTCTCTAAATTGAGTCTCGCCTGCAAAACACGTCTTAAGGATTTGTCAAATTAAATTATTAACAAACATAGATTTCCTTAATTAAGTGTCTCGGGGATACAGGTTCAAATGACGGCAGAACGGCGGAGCGGCTTTCCAGCGGACCTCGTCCGTACCTATTCTGCAGGATAAGGAACAGGTTTAATTTTGTAATCGTGAAGGCGGCCTACTTCCAGGAGAAGTCTTCGCCTATCGCCGACTACGGGTCAGGTCGAAAATGAAATGAATTCGTCGTAATAATGGGCCGGTGGCTTACTTTTATATGGGTCGCCACCTCCGTCTATCCTCTGGTGGGGACGAGCAGCCCGTCGATTATTTGTTTATAATTTTCGGCGCAGACTGGCGAAGCGAACGCGTATCTCCTCCCTGGACGTTGGCTCGAGGCGATAATGCTAGAAAGAGCGCAGCGCGAATTTAAATCCATTATGTAATGTTTGTTCTAAAAATTTCGCGCAAGGCAAAAGCGTTACACAGCTCGCTTTCCCGGGGGAAAAACCGTTGCCCGACGACTTCTTCGCCGAGGGGAGAACCGCTGCATTAGAGATAGCACCTGGAGCGTCTACAGGACAGACGTGGGGATTTGCGGTATCAAACCCCACAGGTACACCAGGTACCTGGATGATTGTAGAGTTGGAATCCAATTTCTCTTTTATTGGTTGGTTTCGGGGACAGAAATTAGACCCCTCTGAATTGCGGCTCTCCTTGCAAGGCGAATTCTCTGGCCGGTGGGCGTCCTTATGCGTACGGTCCGGTGTTTACGCGCCGCCGTCGTAACTTTCGGGCTAGCGGAATCTGGACCTCAGGCTCGGGTGGAGGAGGATTAAAAAGCTCGGGAAGCATCTCCGACGAAGCTCAGGTTCTGGGAGTTGCAAATCCTGCAGCTCGGCCAATACGTCTGCGATGGCGTCGCCTTCTTCTAGAGGTAGGACGGCTTCTTCTATGGTCGTCTCGGGGAGCTTTTCGGAGTTAAGTTCCGGTGGAACCGACGCTTGTTGCCACCAGTCGCCGCACTTGGTCAATTTAATGCTGAGGATGGGCGATGCTATTAGGTCGGCGCTGGGTGTATGCTGCTCGCTGGGGGTAGCTGGTGGAATTACGTTTCCCACGTCGGAGGAACTGCGGCTGGACTCGCTGGATGCTCGCCGAACAGCTGCTTAAACTTTCGAGCCAATTGTTGGATGGCCGCCTCCTGGTCGGGATGGAGCTTCGAGAGCGGGATGCTTATGGGCAGGCTTCCTCTTGGTTGTAATGGTTTCAACATGCTGTATGTCTTCCTCTCCGGCGTAGCGGGCAGGAGGAGACAGCATGGCTGGGACCGGACTCCAAGAGGGCAATGGCGACCATTGGGGGGCTGTAGCCGGTTCGGGAGGGCCGTAGGCCCGGGGGCCCATGGGACGCCCTTCCGAGGCTTCTTCAATTTAAATGGCCATGGTCGGACATTAGTTTTCGCCTTGACTGGAGGCATCTTGAATCTTCTCTGGTAAGACTTGAGTATGGAGGCCTTATAACTTGGTTTCCGGGATTATCACCCATTCCGGTTTCGGGTTTTCTTCGGTGGGGGGGGAAGGCACGTTGCCCACCTTGACCTGCAGGTGCAAAAAAAGGAATTTTCTAAAAATATTTTCAGGCCATGTGCCAAAAAAATGATTTTGACTGATGGTTTTCGAAATAGATAGGTTTGAAGGTTACTGGAAGGCTTGTTTTATGTCTTTCACGTGGACTCGGCCGATGTTCTTTCCTGTTTGAGGATCGGCTTAATTCTACGATGACCGGTGAAACTATCTTCTGGATAATGTAGGGCCCGGCATACTTGGCTGCTAACTTTGCCGAAATCCCTTGGGCGGCGTCCGATAGGACTCGATCTCGCTTAAACACCCGGTGACCTATCTGGGGACGATGCTCACGTCTTCTCAAGTTATAATAGTGTCTTTGTCGGGTGAACGCTTTGGCGAGATTGTTTCGCACTACTTCCATTATGTCTTCCAACTTCTTAAGCTGCTCCCGGTACAACCCTGGGCTCGGATCTTCTTCGGCGGGATCGAAGACTGGATCAGATGCTTCCCGTAACGATTGGGGCGGTAACATCTCTCGTCCGAGATTTAATAGGGCTGGTGTGAATCCGGTTGATTCGTGCTTGGAGGTGTTTGAGGGCGAACATCACCTCCGACAGCCAGGCATCCCACTGATTTTGCTTCCCTCTAGCTAACTGTGCAATTATGGTACCCACCACTTTATTGGCCCTCTCCACAGGGTTGGCCTGGGGAGTATATGGGGGCGTCAAACGGTGTTGAATGCCATATTCGGTGGCCAGTGCTTTAAAGATTTTACTAATAAATTGCGGTCCATTATCGGAAATGATTGTCTTTGGGGTGCCGAACCTATAAATTATCCTCTCTTTTAGGGCCTGACTCACGGCTTTGGCGGTAGCGGAACGCAACGGGTAGAGCTCGACCCATTTGGTGAAGCGGTCCTGGAAGACGAGAAGCCAGATGTTACCCTTCGAAGACCTGGTGAGGGGGCCGATCAAGTCGGTGCTGATGACCTCCCATGGGCCTCGGACTCTGGACCAAAACATCTTGCCGGCTGGTTGCTGCTGTTGGTGTTTGTATTGCTGGCACACTGGACACGCTCGTACGTATCTACTTACATCCTTCAGCATTCTATGCCAATAATATAACCTCTGAATTCTAGCGGCTGTCTTGGTTACTCCCATGTGTCCGGAAGCGGGTTCATCGTGGCTTTCTTGCAAAACTTGGCGCCTCTGCGGCTTAGGGACGCATAGCTTCCAAACGGGCTGGAAACCCTCGGCTAAATCTTCGCCTACGTTCGGGAAGCTGTGATAGAGATTCCCGTTTTCCAGTTTCCAAGTGTCGAAAGTGGCTGGATCACTTCGCACTCGCCTAGACATTTTTCGGACCCAAGAACACGGGGCGGTCGGCTCCTGGATGGCTATCGGGGACAGGTTGTCTTCGGATCTAGCGGGAGCTCGGGACAGCGCGTCTGCTACGTG